>JAQHUG010000040.1:6777870-6796854 GCA_028555095.1 Dicrostonyx torquatus
GAGAGAGAGAGAGAGAGAGAGAGAGAGAGAGAGAGAGAGAGAGAGAGAGAGAGAGCGCCTGAGCCTGGTGTGGGTTTTTGAAACCTCAAAGCCCTGTCTGAATTTCACACCTCCTCCACGGCCACACCTCCTCCTCCACGGCCACACCTCCTCCTCCACGGCCACACCTCCTCCACGGCCACACCTCCTCCTCCACGGCCACACCTCCTCCTCCACGGCCACACCTCCTAATCCTCCCACGCTGTCTACCACCTGGGAAGTAAGCATTCAGATCTGTGAGCCCACTGCGCCCATTCTCATTCAGAAGACCACACCCATCAATGAAGACTCTCAACAAAACTTCAAACAGGCAATGTGAATCACCCACCACCATTTCCAGTTAGGTGGAATTGCTACAAAGCTTTTATGGACATCTAATATACACTGAAATGGAATCTTCTTTTGAAATAAAAAAAAATGTGCTAATCATGGACTACTTAATGTCATAAAATTAGACATAAAGGTTCTATTTTGGGGTATGAATTAGAGATTCATCAGAGTTCAACACACATCAATTACTTTTTCTTTCTTTCTCTTTTAGGTGGGATTAGTAAAGAGGATGATTTCACTTTAGAATTAAAATCTTCAGAGAGATCCGTATGACTTATTTTAGTCAGAAATGGAAATCGGATGTCCTCAGGTAAATGAATTCCTTGACTCCTGACACTAACGGATTCACAGAGATACTCAGCTCACGCCTCGTGAGCAAACATCTGTCGGCCCTATTTTCCTTTACTCCATTCTTCAATTTACCTCTTGTGCTGGCTCCGTTCCCAAGTGAATTCACTCCTATAGCAAGTGCAGCCCCAAATTGAAATAAAGGACATTGACAGAGGAAGATGGAGCAGATGCTAGGAGGAAAACATTCTATTCAGTGGGAGTAATTCTCGAGTCAAAACTGAAACAGAGAATCTGATATACTCAGTTTTGTTTCCAACCCCAGTTGGTGGAGAGACTTGACAAAGCAAAGCCTGCAATGAGCTAAAATAGGATAATACATCTATCAAGAAAAACAATGCATGCATTATTTAAGTTGTTTTAATGTGTAAGAAAATCACTTAGATAAATCTCCTTTAGTTTTGCAAACTAAGTAGCAACCACGTTAGTGCTGGTACCCCTGGAGAGTAAGGTTCTGTATATGTTTGGATCCTAATCTGTAAAGTCAAACTTCATTTGATTAAAAAAGAAGAAAATGGATGTGTCCGGAAACTTCTTTACAAACAAGAGAGTATATGCCTTCACATATCTTAAAATAAGGTGTGTTCATTATCAAAACATATGTATATCATTAGGCAACAGCTTAAGTGAGCAAAATAATTACCAATAATCAAATGTATAGATTCAGTGCATAAATATAATCTCTTGTGGCATCAGGGTTTAGGGCATCTGAGCCCATCACATAGATAACTATACCAGTGGGCAGGAACTGTAGTTAATTAGTGGCTTCTCAGAATCCCCAGGCAAACACAAAAGGCTGACTTAGATCTTATTTATTATCCCTTGTCTTTGATAACTGGGTTCTATGATTGAGCCCAATTGGGGTATGAGTATTAGCTGACCTTCTCTGCTGATTTTTGAAGAACAGATCATCCTGTAGTGAACTAGAAGCTTCCTATTTTTTTATGAAAATAATGCATCATCATTAAAAGAAATTTGAGAAAGATCAACTAAGAAAAAAAAATAAGCCACCCCTTTTAGCAACTGTTAAGAGTTCTGTGTATTTCTTCTTGTGTATTCTATTTATTGTTAGGTTTTGAATTTTTAGTTGGGATCACAATATGCAAATTTTATGGCTTGCTTTTATTATGTATCATTGTGTACAGCATATTATAGTATACACTGATTAATATTAGTATTAATTTTATCTGAAAGTTTAGAAATCCATAGCCACCATGCTCCACACTTACAAGAATATGGACAGCACAAATTGGACTAGGTAGGTGAGAGAGAGGAGAGAGAAGAAAGATCTGTTTGCCTCTAAGGACTGGGATTATAGGTGTGCACCATCAATGCCGGATTTACATGGTACTGGGTGCTGTGAGTATTTTGGTGCAGGTCTGTGGGTTCATCCGGGTCCATGAAATGAAGACTCAGAGACACATGAGAAAGAACTTAGCCTCTGCAACTGCAGGGGGCGCAGTCTTGGTGAACTGAAGCACTTTCCCTTCACCTCTTGGCATCTTTATTTTTTTTTTCCTATATTTACCCTTTAGCTAGTAGATTTCCGTATCTCAAAACAAACTGAATGAAGCTTCTGACAACACAATGCCAGGTGCAAATACCCCATTCATGAGGTACCACGGTTTTCTGGGTTTCCTCTAAACTAAGTTTTGCATGGATTTTAAATCCATGGGAAACTCTCAGACAGGATTCACACAGGGCCAACAAAAAGTATCTGTAAAACAAAGGACGAATTAGGTGTTGACTGAGGTTTTCTGTCCCGCCCGGTCCTGCAGTCATTCAGTCCCAAATAGACACACAGAGGTGTACATTAATTATAAACTGGTTGGCCTATTAGCTCAGGCTTCTTATTAACTCTCATAACTTATATTAGCCCATAATTCTTGTCTGTGTTAGCCACGTGGCTTGGTATCTTTTTCGGGGAGGCAGTCACATCTTGCTTGCTCTGTGTCTGGGTGACAACTGCAGACTGACCCTTTCCTCTTCCCAGAATGCTCCTGTTATGGTCGCCCAGCCTCTACTTCTTGCCTGGTTGCCCTGCCTACACTTCCTGCCTGGCTACTGGCCAATCAGCGTTTTATTGAAATACAATTGACAGGGTACAGACCATTGTCCCTTAGCATATTAGGGGCTGTGTGAAAACTCTGGAGCTAGGCCAAGTATAGCAGGGTTTCATGGCTAGTGAGGATTAGTTGCTAACCCTCTGGGGCCAGGCCAGCATGAATTTCTGCCACAACTGGGAAATTTGAATTCACAGCTTCGTGCTTGCTAGGCAAACACTCTACCCACTGGGCCACATTCCCAGGCCAGTTCACTTAGGGTACCCAGGACAAGCCAGATCTCGCCTGCTCTTCTCTTTCTTTTGTTTTCGCTCTGGCGTGAGTACCGCCCACACATCCCTACTCAACCGCCATTGGCTCTGGCGTGAGTAGCGCCCACTCATCCCTATTCATTGCCATTGGGCGGTTGTTCCATTCATTACGCTGGTTGCTATTCTGCCGCCAGAGCTCGGCGCAACTCTGATGTCCTCTCTCAGCCTGTCACTCAGCATGACCTAAGTCCACTTTACAATGTACAAACTGCACAAGTCCCCCACGTGTGGGGTCTATAAAGCAGGAAGCATGAACATGAGGACAGCGGGCACATGCCCTGTAGCATCGCACAAAGAAAGGGCGGCTTTTTTCCCCTTTACATAGAATTCCACCCCAGAGCTGGCTGTTTATCCACACCTCACCACAGCCTCAAGAATATTGCCACATTCCCCGGTCTTCCCGATTTTCTTGGCTGGAGTTTTGAGGAATAACATTTCACTACATGTAGATTAACCTCTTCAGGGCCCCTCGTGCAAACAGCACAATCTCTAACAGCAAACCTTGGGAAATGTCACTGAAGGCACCTTGCTTGCTGGCTGGCTCCTAATATCCCCCCAACTCTGGGTCCAAGTCCCTGAACTCAACGTTTTCACTGTGGCTTCTGAGAGCTCCTGGTCCCTCTGCCCGGGGAACCTTGGCCTCAGGGAACCCACTCTCCGCAGTGCCCCCCAGCCTCCACTGTTTTCCCTGAGTGCTTTCACTGCCCTGCTGAATCTGATTGTCTTGAGCTGGGCTTGCAGTGAACTGGCAAATCTGACTGACTCTCTCTGAACAGGTACAGTCTTTGAAGGATGCTAGGTAGCTGAGGGCTGGCTTCTAGAATGCAGATGTAAGAATGAAACCTAAAAAAAGATCCAAAGTATTTTAGGAGAGTATATGTATATATATGATGTTCACATCAGTGCAAATCAGACCTATTTGTGAGCAGCAGCCGTGTGTGTGTGTGTGTGTGTGTGTGTGTGTGCGTGCACACCCAGCTAAGTGCAGAATGTGCACTAGTTCTGAACAAATCCCCACTGGATGGATCACACCAGGGAACAGGTATCGGGTAATAACTGCTGATCCTAAACGATGATTCCTTTCTTAAAGTTACAGTTGCTCGGTCAGGTACCACTGATGTAAACAGATTAATTAGATAGTGGTTTACTTTTCTTTTTCCTTTTTTTTAAAATCTTTTTTGTGGTTCTGGGGACTGAAGTCAAAGTATTACGGAAGCTAGTCAAGCCCTCTGCCCCTGAGCTGTACACTGAGCCAGGGAATGAATGGTCTATTCTGTACAACTCTAAAAATCCCATTTATTCAGGATAGCTTTGAAAAAAATATGTATCTTTCCTGGTAAAAGGAAATTACAAACTGAAACTAGCAAGAGATGACTATATTTTGGCCCTGAGTGTGGCTTACTTGATTTTGGGTCCTTGTACTTTGTAGTACTTTGCAGTACTAAGAAGAAAAATAAAAGTTTGGAGTCATGGTGCCACCTGGTGACGAAGTGAGGCTATTCGGGAGACCAGCCCACAGGACCACAGTTTGAGGCTCATGGTACTCCTCCTAGCAGAAGGGAAAAAAATGCAGACACAAATATGGACTCTTGGACACTGTAATTCAATGAATGTCCCAGCAGCTATCATGAATTTCACATTACTCTCTAATCCCTAAGCACGCAGCTGCTTATTCTTAAATTCTTTCCTGCATTTATTTACTCATTAACGAACAGGTATGGTCTGTTTCCCTTGGCACTTCTGGTTTAGTAGAAGAGAAAGTGTTCCCAGGGAAATGGCCAGAAAGAACTGTAGAGCTGCTTGCAGGGGTGGGAGTGCTTAAGACAAGAGTCTGTATTAGTCTGTGCTGCTATAACAAAGAAGCCCCTGAGACTGGGCAACTGGTAATTCATAAGCAATAGAAACGTACTTCCCAGCACTGTGGAGGAGAACGAGCCCAAAGCAAGGTGCTGGAAGGTTCTGTGTGTGGAGAGGGGCCTGGCCGCTTCATCCAAGATGGTGCCCTGCTTCTGTATCTTCTGGAGGGAAAGGACCCTGTGTCCTCTTAGCAGAGGTAGAAAGAAAGAACCCACCATCCCACATCTTTTTGTAGTTAACCTCAAACCTGGGTCCTGGGAGCTGTAACCCTTGGGCCAGGCTCAGATGGAAGAGCTAGCGTCTGGCTGCAGTGGTCAGTGTGGGGGTCTCTGAAACCATGGCATGCTGACTGGACCAAAGGCCTTTACGTTCTCTATGTTCCTGCCAGTAATCCCTCCCACACAGTCCTGTAAGGAACCTCAGTAGACCCATTGCTTCACTAAATTGGACTCTTGTGGTGTCCTTACTTTGTTTTGTCATTGGTTTCCTGTCTAGGTGAGTAGATGTTTGTCCATGACTCTCCAGGAAGGGTGTCACACAATAATCAGAGAGGAAATCTGGCCTTGATTGTTAGCTTGAGTTAGACACTATGTGCTGTGGAAAGACATGAGAATTTCAAACCTTGTCAGGGCAAAATAGTTTACAAAAAAATTTAAGCCAAATCTAGATTCTCAGGAGGTAGACTTGACTGCCTGGGGAATACAGTCATGATCCTTGGGCGCCCCCTGCAGGCACAGGATCAAATTCCTTCCTGCTAGCGAGATTTGCCCATTCCTGCCACTCAGACTTAACTGGCTCCCTCGCCAAGCAGAGTGAGCATAGAGCCATGCTGCAGGCTTTTCTTTTTCTTTTTTTTCTTTTCTGAAGATGGGGAGAGGGAACATCTACATACATACTGGAACAAAACGACGAATACACTCACTATCCCCGTGTGATATACTCTAAAGCTGGGATGTGTTTGCACACACTGGTAAATGTTGGTTTCCAGCGGATTTTGTGTTTTCTTTTTTCCTTTTTTCTTTTTTGGTTTTTCGACACAGGGTTTCTCTGTAGCTTTGGAGCCCGCTCTGGAACTAGCTCTTGTAGACCAAGCTGGTCTCGAACTCACAAAGATCCGTCTGCTTCTGCCTCCCAGGTGCTGGAATTAAAAGCGTGCGCCACCACCGCCTGGCTGGATTTTGTGTTTTCTGTATCTTTTTTCATGTCTTCCCAGCGGAGTTCTCATGACAGAGTTGTATATGTTCCTTATCTTTTTGTGCGTGCTTTCTGGGGCGCACGATCCTTATTTAAGTATTTAGCTGTGGTCTGTCTCCTATTGCTACATGGCAAGTTTTAAGAGGACAGTGTGTTTTATCTGTTTTTGATATGCAGCATCCCCAGTGCCTTTTGGTCCATGCAATCAATGCGCCACTGGCTACAGAGTCTCCACTGACCTGTAGCCAGACACTAGCTCTCCCTTCTGAGCTGCTCGAAGGGTTCCAGAGTCAAGGACTGTCTGTGGTTTGTGGTGTCATCCAAATGAGCTCCTGGAAAGCAGAGTCACTGGGAGGTGCTGAGATTCAACTTTCTGTGTGCAGCTGCAGAGTGCACACGGCCAACACTCCTCGGAGGGTGTGTTAGAACTTCTGTCTGAGGGGTCCAAGTTCATTTTACCCAGAGAGCCTGCTGGTAAGCTTACAAGGAGCAAGGGATGCTTTTTTTTTTTTTTTTTTTTTTTTTGGTTTTTGGTTTTTCGAGACAGGGTTTCTCTGTAGCTTTGGAGCCTGTGCTGGAACTAGCTCTTGTAGACCAGGCTGGTCTCGAACTCACAGAGATCCGGCTGCCTCTGCGTCCCGAGTGCTGGGATTAAAGGCGTGCGCCATCACTGCCCGGCATGGAATGCATTGTAATGATAGGAGACAGACCGTAATCAAATGGATACATACATTATAACAAGAGCAGTTCTCAGCCTGTGGGTCGTGGGTCATAACCCATGGTGGGGGGGGTCGTCGAAGGACTTTTACAGGGGTCACATATCAGCTATTCTGCATAGTAGATATTTACATTACAATTGATAACACTAGGAAAATTACAGTTATAAAGTAGCGAAGAAATGATTTTATGGTTGGGGGGGTCACCACAGCATCACAGTATGAGGAACTGTATTAAAGTGCTCGGGGTTAGGAAGGCCGAGGAACAGAGCAGCGTAAGCAGACAGCTGAGCTCTGTCCCCCTCCCTCCTTTGCACGCCCTTGTGTGAGGACCGATGCCTGGGAGATGAGACGGTGACCCTTGCCCCAGTGTTCTCAGTCAGCTCTTTTGCCCTCAGAGCTCCACATTTCCCAGCACAAGGTCTCAAGGCTCAAGGAAGTTCGCAACGGGCCTGGTTGCTGAGGAAAGCCCCATGCCCACCCCGCCTCCGGGTGGACAGCCTTCTCAGGCGACCCAATTTGAGCGAGTAGCAGACATATTGCTGAACATGTTTAATTTTTAACACTTAAAAGAACTCATTTCAGCTGCCCATAGTGGAACTCACTTTTGATTGCAGCACTTGGGAGGCAGAGGCAGGAGGATCCCTGTGAGTTCAAAGTCAACTTGGTCTCCATAGCTAGTTCCAGGAAAGCCGGAACTACATAAAGAGACTGTCTCCAATAAACAAACAAATAATTAGATAAAAATAATAAATTTAAAATCTAATTATCTCCCAGCAAGCTATCATCTGAGCTTTTGAGTCCGGTCTATTGCTTGAGAGCCTACTGGGGTCACTGCCTTTGGCTTCATCGACTCCTGCCTGCTCATTCCATGCTAGTGTGTCCTCTGCAGTGGCCAGTGGCACTCAAGGTAAGGCCAACTTCAAGTGTGGTCTGCACGCCAGGGCCTTCAGCTTGTAGTCTTCCCTGGCACGTTTGTTTGTTTGTTTGTTTGTTTAAATGTGGGCCCTGGGTATCGAACTCAGGTGCTCATGCGAGTGTAAATACTTTACCGAAGGAGCCAGAGCCACGCCCCCAGCCTCCGTAGCTCCTTTTTAGGTAGCCTTGACACTCAACAGAGCTGGTTGAAGAACTGGAAAAAGAATTTCTCCCTCCTCCCGGTCCGCCCAGCTGGGTGGCACCCAGCGCTCCCCCTGCTGCCAGTGGCTGGACTCTCCGGCCGGACTATTGGCCGCACTTGGTGTTTATGTCGGCCCAGAGGAAAGCCGCCTTTCCCTTTAATTGGAAGGTACCAACTCTTTCCAGGTTATAGTTCCTTCCTGAGTCCTTGTCCTTAGAATTCACCGTCAGAGACCTAGTTGGAAGCCGTGTGGAGACAGGGCTGTGTTTCAGAGGGGCTCGGGTCATCCGGGACCGAGAGGGACCTCGCGGGGGTGGCGCGCGCCCGGCTGGTCTTCCCCTGTGCCCCGTGGTCCAGTCCAAGATGGCGGCCACCATGAAGAAGGCGGTGAGTGTGGCCGGGTCGGGGTCCGGGCCGGCGTGGACGCGGCGGCGGGGGGCCGAGGAGATGCGGGGCGGGATGGGGGTTGAGGGTTCGAGGAGGCCGGGGGCGCTGGTGGCCGGGGGTCTGAGGAGATGAGGTAGCTGAGGGCCCGGGACCTCGGGATGCGCAGTGCGGGGAAAGCGTCTAACCTGCCCGGGCTCGTGCGTCTCCTCCTCCGGGACCGGGTTGGTCTCTGCCTCCCGGGGGACCCGATGCCGCAGCCCCTGGATTCCGTTCACGCTCCATGTACCGGTACCTTTTAGGCAAAAGCTGGTGTTGAGGAGCCGGCCCGAGGGAGCGCGATGCTTACCCCGGATTTCCCCAGCTCGTTGGGAAGGACGCGGGTCCCCCACCCCCCCATTACCTCCACTCCGCTCCCCGCACTTGACAGCCATTCCCTGGTGACTCATCTGGCAAGGTGCTGTGTCAGGGGATTTTGTCAGTTCCCAGACCACGGCTCTTTATTATTTTATTATAAAAACGACAGCCGATAATTTGTGCCTGGGGCGCTCACTTCGTGTGGTGTCTTAGCACACCTTTAGAAGACTCGGTCTTCCGAGTGTGTTCCAGCCTGAAGGATGATTGTGAATTTCTGATTCTTCTGCCTCCACCACCCAGCTTGCAGTTGCTGGGATTACAGGTGTTTGCCACCACATCTGGCTTTTGGTGTGCTGGTGGGGTGAGTCCAGGGCCTCATTCATGATGGACAGCTAAACTACAGGGCTATCCGGTCCTCTTTGTCAGACTTGGAGCCACTACATCAAGCTCAACTTCCACGTGGGCATTATAACCCAGAGGGGTTTCCACGTGTGCAATCTAAGTAGAAAAAAGAAAATCGCAGGAAAAGAAAGTAACAGTTGGGGTTCTATGGCCTGTTCGGTACACTTCTTAGTGTTTGCCTGTTTATTTTTCTTTACTATTTAAACCTTTGGGGGATTCCGTTTTTATCCTTATTTAGCTGATGAAGAAACTGAAGCACAGAAGAAAAGCTGGGATTTAACGTTCCCACTCTAGGCTCTTTGTTTTTAAGTGTGTGTGTGTGTGTGTGTGTGTGTATGTGTGTGTGTGCGTAAGGGGAGTGAGTTCTCTGATGAGAGATACCTGGCTCCACACAGTTGCTTTCATCCTACTTTTTTTTTTTTTTTTCGAGACAAGGTTTCTCTGTGGCATTGGCGTCTGTCCTGGAACTAGCTCTTGTAGACCAGGCTGGCCATGAACTCACCGAGATCCGCC
The DNA here is from genome assembly GCA_028555095.1 of Dicrostonyx torquatus. Lineage (NCBI taxonomy): Eukaryota > Metazoa > Chordata > Mammalia > Rodentia > Cricetidae > Dicrostonyx > Dicrostonyx torquatus. The sequence goes on from JAQHUG010000040.1 coordinate 6,787,505, forward strand.
TGCCTCTGCCTCCTGAGTGCTGGGATTAAAGGCGTGCACCGCCACAGCCCAGCTCATCCCACTCCCACTTTTTAAGACCCCTTGAGAATGTCGTTGGTGTTGTTGCTGTCTAGTGACCACTATAGGATGATGGTCAGCCCTTCCAGTTTATGCAAGAGTGGATGATCGCGCGAGACTGGGAAGGCTTCAGGATTAGGATGCTCACCCTCCTGGTCTGACACCCACAAATTGTTAGACAGTAGCAGAGTAAGGTCCAGGACCATGGTGATTTAGCCAAGTGGGAAACAGGTTCAATTTGCCTTTCTTTTCTTTCCTTCCTTCCTTCCTTTTCTTTCTTTCTTTCTTTTTTCTTTTTTTGTTAGATTGGGCCCCCAGATATTTCTTATACTGTTTAGTTACATGATAAGCACTGAGGTTTGTCCTTGATTTTTTTTTTTTTTTTTTGTGTGTGTGTATATGACAAGTTCTCTCACTGTAGTCTTGGCTGGTCTGTAACAGAGAGATTGGACTGTCAACTGAGGTTGGTGAGGATTTTTTTTTTTTTCTGGGCATCCAACTCTCAGTACCTAAACTTGGCATAGAGTACGGTTTGCTTCCTCTGACACTCCCAGAAGATGCTACAAGAAAAGAGTATGATCAGGGCTCGGGGCATTTTACTTTCCTCTTGGCTCTAGAGCAAGTCATGTCTCTTACACCTAGCAGAACTCCCTTACAGCTGTAATGATCCCTTCCGCCATTCTTCCCTTTCCTCATTTCCTTTTAATGGGGTCTCATTAGCTCAGGCTGGCCTCAGAGTCACAGTGCAGCTGCAGATGAACTTGGACTCTCCATCCCCCTGCCTCCACTTCCTGACTGCTAGGCCGCTGCAGGTTTGTTCCACTGCAGCTGATTTTATACAGTCCTGGGGGCGGGACCCGGCTTCACATGTGCCGGGCGAGCCTTGTATCGAACCTTGGAAGCAATACTGAGCAGACAAAGCCTTTGGCTGTCATCTGTCGAAGGGTGATTGCACACCCAGGCCCTGTGCTCGGTGCTTATTTTACCATCCCTGCAAAGGTAGGAGTACCTTCTTCATTTCACAGATGCCAGACAGATCAGGGGTAGCTCCAGGGATCTGAGCAAATTACCTAAAGTTCTGCCTGCGTGGTCTGGAGTGTGTCCTGCTTTTTTCACTGCTGCCTTCGGTACTAGAAAAGAACTGGTCTCAGCAGCTGCTACATCTGGCTTCAGTTAAGACAGGGGTTGCTACCAAGACCCTTCCAGAGCATGTGCACGCTGTATCCTGGGCATACTTAGCTTTGATCTTCCATCCCAGGATAGCTGTGAATGTGGCCCAGTACATCTGTAGATGGCATCATGTCACAGTGTCAAAAGGTTGGACACCCCTGCAGTGCCTACCTACTGTGTATATGATGTGTGTGTGTGGGGGGGCTAAACCAACTTTTTGATGTCTTCGCATCCCAGTTAAAAGTTAACTGTCTCCCTGCCAGAATGCAGTTCAAGAAATGTAGAAAGCCGGGCGGTGGTGGCAGGGCACCCCTTTAATCCCAGCACTCGGGAGGCAGAGGCAGGCGGATCTCTGTGAGTTGGAGACCAGTCTGGTCTGCAAGAGCTAGTTCCAGGACAGGCTCCAAAGCTACACAGAGACCCTGTCTCGAAAAACCAAGGGAAAAAGAAAAGAAAGAAATGTAGAAGCGAGGTGGGGTGCAGCTGTATGGCAGAGTGCTTGCCCAGCTTGCCCTTTGGTTCTTCCCCTAGCACCTGAAAAAGAGACCAGATGTATTATAGGAGCGGCTGCCTTCAGGGCTCACAGTTCCTTAGCTGCTGCTGGGCACCACCCCCTGGCGCAGGGTGAAGTAGCTCCCTGCCTTTAACTCCCTGACTACAGTCTTTAACCCTGGGAGAAAAAAATACTTCAGGGAACTGGGTCCTAGGAGTCCCAAGTGGCTGCTGTTTGGTAGGGCTATCCCGGGAAATGCCTGCTTTGGGAAGATAGAAAATAGCCAACCAACTTGCAGCACTCTTTGGCATCCAAATATTTAATATTCTGATCTATTTCATTCCAGCATCAGATCAGATTCCAGTTCGGAAACGTCTCTGCCCAGTTGCTTGTCAAACAAGGTCCTGCTAGAGCAGTGGCCCTCAAGCTTTCTAACACTGCGACCCGTTAATAGAGTCCCTCATGCTGTGGTGACCCCAACCATACTTTTGTTGCTATTTCATAACTAATTCTGCCACTGTTAGGAATTATGATCCGTGTTTCCCGATGGTCTTAGGTGACCCCTGTGAAAAGGTTGCTCACCCCCCCATGGGGGCATGACCCCCCCAGGTTGAGAACCACTGCATTAGCGCCTGTCACCTAAATTACCTTTAAAGTCTTCCCGGTGCTAGAGTCCTCTGTAAATGCCTTCTAGGGCTTGGAGGCTCACTGTCAAACAAAACACCATAAACGCCCAAGGTAAGCAGGAAGTCTTCCGGGTTCTCTGTCTAGAAGATTGGTAATTCTCCCACGCGGAGCAACCAGGAAGCCAGTCTCCCCCTCGGTGCTGCTCAGTGTCTAGTGCTCCTCCTTGTGCTGATAGACGCTACCGCGTTGAACCTCCGGGGCGCACACCTCCGTGGGAAGGGCTCTTCCGGCACACACTTTGGGTCTGATGACGGCTTAGTGTATGCAGAGCTGCTTCCTAGGATGAGAGCCCGATGAAGACCTAAGTTCTGACACCTGTCTCTGTCCAGGCCACTGAGCTGTGCTGCCTTTCATCCTCTGGAGAAGTCAGTGTGCGCGCACCTCGTGCCGTGGCGGAGATCGGGAGCTGGTGGTGTGTGGTTGTGGAGAGTTAGTCGCTGCTGGCAGAAGAGCCAGCCGTTCTTACTGTCCCCGAATTGATGAGTTCCAATCTGAGATATTATCTATAAATGTGAATATATATATATATGTGTGTGTGTGTGTGTGTGTGTGTGTGTGTAACTTCCTTGAGAGTCTTTTGTAAAAAGTTTTATTTTTGTTTGTATGTGTGTGTGCACGTGGGCACACGAGGGCTTTGAGTTACAACAGTTGTGAGCTGCCTGGTGTGGGTGCTGAGACCTGAGCTCAGGTCCTTTGGAAGAGCAGCAGGCGTCCCTAACCATGGCATCTCTAGCTCTCTAGCACCATGAGCTTTCTGAGACACGGTTTCTTTATGTATCCAAAGCTACCTTCAAACTTGTAATCCTCCTGCCTCAGTCGCTCATGCTGAGATGGGCATCATGGTCAACCAGTAGGACCTGTCTTTACACACATTCTTTTACCCCCTTTTAAGCTATTGTCAAGTACTCCTGTCCTTATTTTAATAAATACTCTATAAGGAGAGGTTGGTTTTTTTTTTTCCTTTTCGAATATACTGAAATCCTTGTAAGATTCTGAAGTAATCTAAGAATTCTTGCCACATCTTCTAACTGAATAGGAATTCATGTACCTGAACATGTATGGACATGCGTGTGTATACTTGACTCTGAGGACAGATCGCCTGTATTAAAATCAAGGTCTGTCCATTTACTGGCCATGTGGTTGGCACAAGTTATCTAAACTCTGAGGTCGTTGGTCCTCTATGAAGTGGTGACATTGGTGAAACCCTTATGTGATGGGGATTAGCAGGATTCTCAGGCAGCGTTAGCTGTTCTTGTTATCTCATAGATAGATTGTCGTTTGCACACTTAGCTTTGTCTCCAGGTCTGTCACATCAAGTGTTAGATTTGAAACGCTCAATTTCGTCACCTTGTAGTGGGCTCAGTACATTAAAATAAATACAGATTTGAACTCTATGGACTAGAAGCGCTGAAATGCATGGTGACTCTCTGGCAGTGGATCAGGTTGAGAGCTGGAGAGGGGACTGTGTTCCTGCCAGTACAGCACACTCATACGATTTGTACCGCAGAAGCAATCTGCAAGATCCACTAAGGGGGTTTGACTGGAACAGTTTGCTTCCTGGGGATGTCTTGGTGAAGCAGTGACCCAGCTTGGAAACTTCTGCCTTTGGGCAAGTTGTCGTTTTCTTCATCATCATCATCATCAGGACTTTTAGTAATTGCTTCTTTATATTTCAAATATTTGTTCACAGTGGTCCTATAGGATAATGGAGAAGATGGTAGAGTTGAGAACAGCTCACGAGCATGACACATTGCGGTGTCTCATAGCCTTGAGCCCCTCCGCTGTCTTAGCATGGGTGGTGGACTTGCTCACTGCAGCACAGTGTAAGCTGCCGACCTATAATTCTCGATTGAAATTCTACAGAAAACTAAATGTCTTTTTCAGGCTGCAGAAGATGTCAATGTTACTTTCGAAGATCAACAAAAAATAAACAAATTTGCTCGGAATACGAGTCGGATCACAGAGCTCAAGGAGGAAATAGAAGTGAAGAAGGTACTGGATGCACACATCTCTTCTAGAAGCTTGCACTGTCACCCTTAACACTGAACTGTGTTTAGCAAGTGTTTGCCTCCTCATGGCTCCTTGTGCCTGGTGACACTGTCTGCCATCACTGGTGACACTGTCTGTCTGATCAGTTAAATACAAAATCTGTTTTCGTTTATTTTGCCAAACTGTTCTACAGTTTACCATGTAGCTGAGGCTAGCCTCAAACTCGTAGTCCTGCCTCAGCCTCCTGACTTGTCTGGTGACTACAAGCCCAGCTCAAGAGGTCCTTTGTGCTCCTAAGAGGGGGGGCTAACAGTGAGCGAGACTTTTGAGTCTAGTGTGATATCCCCAGTGCAGTTCTGTACCCATGCCTGAGGGCTTGCCTGGGGATTAACCGCACTGCGTTTACTGATCCTGTGTTTACAGTCCCGGTGCAGGCATTGGTTTTCATCATTGCGTGCTACACTCTCTTGGGCGAGCAAGACCGAGAGGTGTATCTGTCGTCGGGTGTTTTGGTCTGTCTCTGTGGGATGACAGGATTTGCAGTGTGGGGAGCTGTTAGATAAAAGTTGAGCGGCCACGGACCTACTGACCATCACAGAGAAATAAAAGCCATGGTCCATTCTAGAGCTGCCTGGAGGATGCTGTCCTGGCTCCTGAGCGAGTTCATGGACGCATCTCCTTGCCTGACAGTAGCTGCTGTGTGCTGGTCCCTCAGAGAGCCCACGTCCCTGCAGTCCTCTACTCTTGGTTCCGTCAGGAAATCTTGACCGTGCTTTCATGGCTGTTCTCTTGCCTGACAGAAACACCTTCAGAATCTAGAAGATGCGTGTGATGACATCATGCTGGCAGATGATGACTGTCTAATGATACCGTACCAGATTGGAGACGTTTTCATTAGCCACTCCCAAGAAGAAACCCAAGAAATGTTAGAAGAAGCAAAGGTATGTGGGAGTCCTGCCCCGGGTGACAGGATCTAATTCTCAGATTGGGAAGCCTGTCATAAAGAAAAGATGATTGCAGGAGGAGGAGGGAGTAGTGCAGCCTGCCAGCACTCAAGCGTTTGGTGCAGCGGCCCAGGCTCTGAGCACTCGCAGGTGTGGTTTTATTTAATCCAAATGGCACAATTTAGAGTGAGGAGCAGAGGCCCACAGAAGTTTCAGGACTTAGAAAATGGCGCACGGCTGTGGTTGCCGGCCCCCAGAACCTTGGTTCCGGCTGAGAACATGGAGTAAGCAGTAGCATGTTACCCGGTCGAAAGGAATCCCTGGGAGCCGCCCCGTCTGATGGCGCTGCCGCTGGTGAACCCGCTCTTCTGTTAGCCTCCCCTCCCCCTCCGTGTAACTGCTCTCTGGGTCAGTTGACATGGTGCCGGAGCATTTTCTCTACTGGACGCTTGCTTATATAGCATAGCACACTGAGTGGGAACCGTGCAGGCCTCCAACTCCCCACTGTCTTATGACTTGTGTGAGGCCATCTTAATATCGTGTTGATGGGCATTGATTTGCCCACTGTGCCCTTATTAGCGTTAATTTGTTTCCGATATTTTGCTCTAGAGATGTTCCCCTGAGGGATCTTATGCATAAGTCTCTTTAGTTCATTTTACATATCAACCACAGTTCCCACCCCCTCCCTTCCCCGCAGCCCCTACCTACCCCCCTTCCCCCCCATGACTCAGAAGGGGTCTTACCCCCATGGGAGTCAAAGCTTGGCACATTAAGTTGAGGCAGAACCAAGCGCCCCCCCCCAAAAAAAAAGCTGAGCAAAGCATCTCACCATAGGGAATGGGCTCCAAAAAGCCAGCTCATGCACCAGGGATAGATCCTGGTCCCACTGCCAGGGACCCGTCAAACAGACCAAGTCACACAACTGTCAGCTAGACGCAGAGAGGCCTAGTTCGGTCCCATGCAGGCTCCCAGGAACTTGGGTCAGCTGTCTGTGTGGGTTTCCCCATCATAATCTTGACCCCCGTTCTTATGCATAAGTCTTGGCTCACATTGAGAAGCTTGTTTGAGGAAGTAAGGAGAAGTGTGGTTCTGGGGTTGAAGCTGGCTGCTTTAGCAGTGCCCAGGGAGAGGGCTTCCAGCCCTTGGTGAGAAGTGGGTCACAGTAGCCCCTGACAGTGATGTTTCATTAGCCTGACTGTTATTTAAAATGGTAGTCTCCGCTTCCGATTTCTGAGTCTTCCAGAGATGGACTCTGCCTTTGATAAGCCTTGAGAAGGGGCTGGAGAGTTGACTCAGCAGTTAGGAACGCTGGCTGCTTTTCCAGGGGCCCGAATTCAAGTCTCAGCAGAGCCTGGGAATGCAGCCATGACACCGCGATGAGCTAGCACTGGCCTGAGTTAAATGTTTGCTTGCTCAGACTTTGGTCTTGGATCCAGTTATTGCTGTCAGTTTGCTCCTGACCGGTTTAGAGCTCTTTCCCTAAAATTCCTGCCAAATACAACTCCAGCCCACGTGCTCATAAGTCATTCAGCTGAAGCCAATTAATTTAACCGCTTCTTTTCCAGCGAACTTTGCAAGAAGAGATCGATGCCTTAGAGTCCAGAGTGGCGTCCATCCAGCGGGTACTAGCCGACTTGAAAGTGCAGTTATACGCAAAATTTGGCAGCAACATAAACCTCGAGGCGGATGAAAGCTAAACATTTTATAATACTTTTTTTTACCTTGTTTAATAAACTTGAATATTGTCTTAAATGATAATTTCCCTTCTTTAAATGAAACGGAAGAAAACTTTCTTTTTTTAAATTTTTCATTTAATTAATGGAAACTTGCCTATTTTCACATGTCTTGCTTATTTATTTTATATTTTTAAAAGAAGACAGTATTCATGTATGTATTTTGCATAATGATTATATCAATTTTAGGGGCTTTATGTCATGTTATTAAAAGCAGTTAAACACTCTTTGTTTCTACATTATCATTTTAAAGTTCTTGCAATTTTCAATCTTAAGGAACCTTAGGAAGCTGAGCTAAAGGGATTGGTAACCTCAGGGCAAGATTAACACCCCCCCCCCTTTCCAATTTGTGTAAAGGAACCAAAGAAAAGTTTAGAGTGGGTGTGGCCACACGCACCTTTAATCCCAGCACTGGGAGGCAGAGGCTGGAGGATCTCTGTGAGTTTGAGGCCAGCCTGGTCTACAAGAGCTAGTTCCAGGACAGGCTCCAAAGCTACAGAGAAGCACTGTCTTGGGGGAGGGGCGATGAACAGACGGACGGACATGGGAACAAAGAAACAACAAAAACAAGAAATTGAGATCTATAGGAAGTTTTTTTTTTTTTTTAAATTTAAAGGCATTTGTATGTGTTGGGGGGGAGCGGGGGTTGTGCGGAGGTCAGAGACTACTTTTGGAGATTATCCCGTTCCACCTCATAGGCTCAGGGGATTGAACTCAGGTTGTCAGACTTGGCTGCACGCACCTTTACCTGCTGAGCCATCTGCTGCTCCCAAAATGTTTCCGCTTTTAATTAGTTTTAGATTTGTAGTGCTTTGTGGTCCGATGTTCATGTTGATAAAGACATAGAAATCAGGCCGCTGGGTTTAAAAGCAAGACTTATTTTTGAGATGATACACTCCCAATCCCTCCGTAGGAGACCTGTCTATTAGTAACTCATAGCGTGGCCAAGGCAGCTTACACAAGGAACGGTTTAGAGTCTGTGGGCAGGGGAAGCATGGCAGCAGGGAGCAGAGACTGAACTGGAAGCGGGAGAGGCTACATACATTCTCCATACCTTCTCCCACCCACAGTGAGGTACTTCCTCCAGCCAGGCTGCATCTCCTCATCACCCCTCAAGCACCTGCACCTGGGGGCATAGTTCTTCAAGCCACCAGTGTGTCCTGGAGTTGGAAGGCCTGTGCACTACCTTCCCAGCAGATGGCACTCGTGTGCCAGAATACCTAGGGAAGTGTCATCCTGTAAGAACTTGGGGTAAGACGGGGCTACTTTCAGGATTAAAGGAATTTTAGAAGAGATTGTTTAGACTCCAAGAGTCAGCATTGCAATGCGATATTTTTGGTAAATGTTTGTAAATAAGCTTAAAAATGGACGGGTATATAATTTCAAAATTCTCCACAAAGACTTTTTTTTTTTCAGATTTTTAATTTGTGTGCGCCCCACTCTGGGCTTCCCTGCTGACATAGTGCAGGTGCCTGTTGAAGCCAGAAGAGGGCGTCAGATCCTCTAGAGCTGGAGTTACAGGCAGTTGGGAGCGGCTTGATGAGGGATCAAAGATACTGGGAGCCAAACCCGGGTTCTCTGAAAGCAGCAAGCAGTCCTAACCCCTGCAGAACCTACCTCTTTAACAACAAGGTAGACTTACTTATTTATTTTGAGATGAGTTCTCTGATGTATTCCTCTGACTGTCCTGGAACTCGTTATATAGATCAGACTGGCCCTGAACTCCTGGAGATCTGTTATGGGAATCTTGTCTATGCTGTGGTCCTTTGTTCAGTTAGAGTCAGGCGTTGGTTCAAAAGGTGGGGTTTACATTCAGCTGGTCAGGATGGATTCTAGAGTTTTTCCCAGACTCAAGTAAGAACCGGTGCTCCACTCCCACCCCCCTTGGAGGGAAGGCAGGCCCGAAGGTGGCTAGGACCCTTTTTCAGCTGGAGGAGATGGAGATGGTGTGTTGTGGGCGCCTCAGGTTCTTTTTTTTTTTTTTTTTAACGTGTTCTCCCTGAGTTTTATATTATAATAAACATTAGGAGACATCACTATAGCGATTCACATGCCTCTGCCTCCTAAATGCTTGGATTAAAGGTACGCACCACCAGGCCTGGCGTCCGAGTCAAGCTTAAGTTGCTGCAAGAAGATTCTAGCAAACGACTCAAGGATTTTTCTTTTTCAAGCATTTGGTTAACGTGCTGGTGGAGAAACGAGGCTGGGAGGTAATTCACTCAGGAGATGGGTCACAAGTTAGCCTGGTCCATGTAGTGAGGCTGTCTCAAAAGCCCA
>JAQHUG010000040.1:6911783-6928884 GCA_028555095.1 Dicrostonyx torquatus
ATTCTTTGTGGATTTTACATCATGTATCTCAATCACATTCATCTCAAAGTCCCTTCCCATCTGTCCTCTACCCTTGCGACACCCCACAAGGATAAACCAAGATAAAAGAGAAGAAAAATCTCATTGTGGAATCTGTAAGCACACAGTGAGTCCCACAGTCCTTTAATCCATATATTGCTATTGCAAGTGTTCATTGCATTGAGTCATTGGTCTGATTTGAGGTCTCTGGTTTTTGCTACATCATCAATACTGGGCCCTCTCTGGGGTTCCTCTTAGAGATCCCACTGTTGTCCTGTGTTGTGGAGACCCTGTAACTTTGGGTTTGCAGGACCAACTCCTTCGCGTGTTTCAACAGTTCATAGATGGGATGGGTGATAGGATGGGCTGACTCATAGCTGTGTTTCTGGGTCTGAGTGGTTAACTGGATTGGTCAACCCACCAGCTCTCCTTCATCCTCAACACCAGGGTGAGCTCTCCAGTACTGCCCCTGCTAGTTCACCCTATGTAGTAAGCAGCAAGGGTCAGGACCGATTCTCCTGCTCTCATTTCCTTGGGATTGGCTCACCCATACCTACACCACCAGGGTCAGGTCTACTGTGTTGCCTAGTTGAGGTGTAGGGGCTACTCTGCCCCATGTTGCAGCTGGTGAGAAGTAGGGCCAGCTCTCTCACTCTAGTGACCTCAGGGATAGCTTATCTACCTACCACAGGCCTTGAGGGGCATGGCATGGGGGGGTCTTTTCTCTCTTGCCTACACCACCGTATGTTAGGAGAGGTATGGGGCTCAGTCTCTCACACTCATGTTCTCAAGGCCAGCTTCCCCATTCCTCCATCAATGGAGTCAGTTCTATTGTGTTGCCCAGGAGAAGTGCAGAACTCACTCTCCCTAGTTTTATTTCTAGTGAGGGGCAGGGTTAGCTCTCTCATCTGCCGCAGGTGGTAAGGAGTTTGGGGGGGGGAGGCATTTTCTCTCTCCATCACCACCTCATGGCAGACAAGGGGTACAGAGCCAGCTCTCCCACACTCATGTCCTCAGGGCAAGCTCACCTGTGTCCTCACCAGCAGGGGTTGGCTCTATTATGGTGCCCTGGTAAGGTGCAGGACCTGCTCCCCAGAGTGCTCTAGGCAGTGAGGGATGAGAGGCAGGGGGGCATCTCTCCCTAACTCATGCTGCATGACAGATGAGAAGTGGGGCCAACTTTCCCACACTTATGCCCTCGGTGTTGGCTCTCCTGGATCATCCCCAGCAGGTTCAGCCCTACTAAGTTGCCCAAGTGAGGTGCACAGCCTGCTTTCCCAAGTGTTGCAGTGATGAGATGCTGGGCCAGCTCACAGGTTTTCCTGACCTAAGGACCAGCTCTCCCACCTGCCACAGGTGGTGCGGGTTAGGGAATGGGAGGACATCTCCCCCTTGTTCACACCACCATATACCAGATGAGGGAAAGGGCCAGATCTCCCATGCTCATATTCTCAGGGCCAACTTGCCTGCATTCCTGTCTATAGCGTCAGCTCCATTGTGTTGCCTAGGTGAGGTGCAGGGCCTGCTCTCCCTAGTGCTGTAGTTGATGGGGGCTAGGAGAGGTGCAGGGCCTGTTTTCACTAATGCTGCAGTTAGTGGGGGACTAGGTCAACTCTCCTGCCTGCCCCAGGTGGTGATAGGTGTTGGGGGCATCTTTCCCTTGACCTCACTACCATATGGTGGACAAGGGGAGCAGGAATAGCCCTCCTACTCTTATACCCTCAGGGTCAGCCTGCTCATGCCCCTGCCAACAAGGTCAGTTCTGTTACGCCACCCAGGTGAGGTGCAGGACTTGCTAGCTCTCTCCAGTGCAGTGATGGGTAGGACAAGTTCTCCCTAGGGTTGTGCCAGCAAGGTGTGGACCCAACTTTGTGCAGCCCTATCCTCTCACCCTTTAGTGGTAACAGGAACCAAGGACATCAATGCAGACTACACAGCAGGGCCACAGATACAGACATGGCCCTTGGCCTCAGCTCAGGCCTGAATAGCACCATGGTCCCAGGTGGCAAGTACGTCACCCACCTCAGCTTGTCCTCTTCACTGCTTTTAGCTCTTAAGATCTGCCTCTCTCCTTGTGACACGCATCATTCTATCTCTCTCTTTCTCTTCCATACCCCACCGTATATTTGCTCCCCATAACAGTACCCATCAGTTACTGGGTGTGTAATATAGAGATGAATGCTTGGCATTGGTATGAATCTTGGTTTATTGATACAAGTTTAAGGTCAATTTTGTTATTCTGTGTATATATATTTCTGATCTTGATTAATGTATTGTTATTGTGCAGATCATTTAAAAATGTAATGTATAATTAAGAAATATAGGTAAATAGTCATCTATAATAGTCAAGATTATAGTCATGTTAGATTTTCTAGATGTATGGAGATGTATTTCAGATGGATAGAGATTCTTCAAATCTTTCAAAGACTACAGAATACAGCATTTAAAGTGTCTTAAGAATTTAGGACTTTTCATAGATCTGCCTCTGGCAGCACCAATCTACTTCAAGAAGACTTCAGGTGACTGTCCAGGTAGCAAGATGTCTCTGTCAATTCTAGAGTTTTGGAAGTTGCTTATAATGCACTTCCTGTTTACTTAAGTAATATCATATCCTTCGGGAGTATTTGATGAAGATGAAAAATATGTAGTTATAGTTTTCCTTAGTTATTATAAAAGATAAAGTAGATATAAATATTGTAACTATTATTCTTACTTGATAATTGCTTTGTTATATGTAATTTTATTATGCTAAAGTTAAAAATCTTTTATTTAAACAGAAAAAGGGAGGTGATGTGGGATTCCCCTCTGTATGCTGTGATTACCCTTAATGAATAAAGAAAACTGGCTTGGCCTGATAGGGTAGAACAGAGCTAGGTGGGGAAAACTAAACTGAATGCTGGGAGGAAGAAGGCAGAGTCAGGAGAAGCCATGGAGCTGTCAGAGACAGATATGTTGGAACCTTGCTGGTAGGCCACAAAACACGTGGTAAAATATAAAATAATGGAAATTAGTTATTTTAAGATGTAAAAGCTAGCCAAGAGGAAGCTAGAGCTAATAGGCCAAGCAGTGATTTAAATAATATAGTTTCTGTGTGATTATTTCAGGAGTATGGGCAGCCAGGAAACAAACAAGCAGACCTCTTTAAAACAGGTATAGGCTTGTATTTTCTCTTGCAGGTCAATGACAGTGATCCTCTGACCAGCATGTGGATCTTTGTCTCCTGCTCAGTCTTCCTGATGCTGTGCAGGTTCCTGTCTTCTCTTCTGGGCTACAGTATGCAGCTTCAAACAAAAGTCATTTATTCAGATATCTAAACTGATGAGATAATTCTACTGAGAGAGCATAATGGTGCCAGACAGCCCAATATCTAGGGTGGAACTGTGTTGGTCCTACAGAGTCGGCCAGGGCTAGAAACACCAAGTGGTTCACTGACTTGTTTTTATAACTTAAATTAACCTATATTTTCAAATCTACATTCTTTAAGGAGGTTCATTACCTCATCTCCATACTGCCCATCCTGTTTCCTCTGTATCTGGAAACAGAAAGGTGACTCTGCCTTTCTGTTTCCCAGAGTTTTTTCTCGCCCTGAAGTCCTGCCTATACTTTCTACCTAGTTATTGGCCATTCAGCTTTTTATTACACCAATCACAGAACCCATCTTCACCTAGTGTACAAATATCCCATAACATTTCCTCCTTTTTGACTAAATAAAAAGGAAAGGTTTTAACTCTAAAAACAACAAAGGTATATATAATAAGAACAATTATTAGGTAAGAATTACTTTCATAATATCTAATACATTTGTATTTAATATATTTGGAGAAAATATCCTATTATAACTTGTATTACCATCCTAAAAAGTATCTTTTTTGACCTTAAAACATCTTTTTAGATAAATAACTTAAACTATTATGTTTTTCAACCTTATAAACTTTACATCTCTTTTGTAAGTTTTTTATTCTGAATTTGCTAACAAGGAAATCTGTAACTGCACCTATCTAGTCTTCAACCCCATCAGACACCCAAGAAGAATAAAATATTATCTGAGCAAACAGGAAGTGTAGAACAAACAACTTCCAAAACTATAGAAACAACAGAGACATCTGACTGCCTGGACAGTTATCCAAGATTCCTCTGTAAGGTTGGGGCATCCATCTTTGACTTACAGGCCTAAGAATATCTGACAAACTATTCTGTGAAGCAGGAATTTTGAAGGACTGTGCTACCCTGTCTTGGCAAAGTTCAGCAGTCACCTTCTTTTAAGTCCTGCTGGTCCAGTTTGGACAGCAGATTGTCAACAAAGTAAAGGCAGATTTCAGAGTAAATTCAAAGTAAATGGCTAGCTTTGCTGCATTGAAAGCAAACTGCATATGGAGGTTTATTGATGCCCATCATCCTTTTCTTTTTAAGTAAATTGTTGCTGACAGGAGGTGACATGTCTCACTGTCATGAAAAGCCTTATGCCATAAAAGCATTTTAAATGCCATATTCTGTAAGTCTCTGAATTGTTTGAAAACAATCTATTTAAAATATATATATATCTCTGATCTTGAAAACATGCCTAACATGATAAGTTTGATTGTCAAAGAGGACAAATTACTAACCTGTCCTTCTTTATTATTCTAAATAGCTTTTAAGGACTGAAGTTTTACATTATATTGTAAATGAGCTGCATAGGCACAATACCTTAAACAATAATAGAAACATATATACAGTATAACTAAAATAACCTTAAATTTGTGTCAATATATAAGAATCCACACCACTGTAAAATATTTGAGGCTAGTAGTTGCTTTTTTTTAGTTTGAAAGTAGATTCAATAATATACCCTTTCATTCTATTACTTTTGTATCTTCTCTTTTTCTTTTCAGAATGAGAGCCCTGAATTTAATCTCTTTAGTTTCTTCCCTGACCAAGACCAATAACACCTTACAATTAACCTTCCTAAACAATGGCAAACATCCACGGAATAACCAAAGACCACCCATCTCATCTCTTGGGAATGTGGGCACTGTATTTTGTAGATTGGTTTTTGTTGTTTGAGGGTGACAGCATCTTTAGGGGACCCTGAGAAAATTAAGATAATGGTCAAGTCCTGGGAGAACTTGTTGTATTATTGTTTGCTTAGTTTTTGGGTTATGGAAAAATATAGAGTTTATCTGAAGTCCTGGCTAGAGTAGTCTGTGAGGCTGGACTATCTCAGGTTGCAGCTTTGAAGTTGTTTTGGATGTAGAATTTTGACAGAACTGTAATTGAGGTATTCTGAGAGGCTGTATCAGCTGGATTACTTGTCTTTATTGGTGTTTAGGGTTTCTTTTTGTTGAAAACATACAAACTTTTAAAAGTAACATACATATCTGTATTAACACAAGTATGGAATGTTTGGTTGACTTTTTTGTTTTGTCTTTGAGCAGGTAAAAAGTAACTGTCAACTTTATAAGTCTGTTTGTGCTGTGTAACCAATCTGTAATATAAATCTCTATTCATGCCATATAAAAGGATAGAGAGCATGTGATAAGAAGTCATGAGGACTCTGTAGCCAACAAGGTTTATCATGTCTCCTTCTGTCTCAGAGCTGTTCCCATGTTTAGGGATAAGCATGTGCGTCCCTGTTCCTGCAGTCTCTCCTGGATATTCCCCTAATGTCTGCGTCTCCCTAGTCAATCCATCTTCATTAATTTTGAAGAACTCTGTAGCTATTTGTTTCCCATGGAAACAAAGGCATAACCTCTCCCCAATGTAACATATTTACGATTTCCATTTTAAAGTTAAGATATCTTTAAAATATACAGGTTGGTTTAATTTAGTGTTTTTTTTCACAATCTAATATCTCTCAGTAGTTGTGGTCCTTTTTGTTGATTAGCATTTAATTTTTTTTTTGTTTTTTGAGACAGGGTTTCTCTGTGGCTTTGGAGGCTGTCCTGGAACTAGCTCTTGTAGACCAGGATGGCCTCAAACTCACAGAGATCCGCCTACCTCTGCCTCCCGAGTGCTGGGATTAAAGGCATGTGCCACCACCGCCTGACTAGCATTTAAAATTTTAAAGTCAACAAAACACCATCTTATGAAAGTTTTCTGCATTAATTTTTATTTTTTTAAAATGTGAATAAATGAACCTGGCAGTCAGGGATCTTCTTTTTGAGAGATGGAGATTCAAATGAAGACAGTATCAAAATATGTTTCTGGATGGAGAAAACTCCAGGGAAGAGGAAGAGCCAGAATAGAGGTGTGGATATGAGCATGCTCCGCACACATCAGAAGAGCACCGTGGAGGCCAGTACACACACAGGCACGAGGAAAAGGATAGGATAGTAAGAGAAGGAATGGGTGCGAGGTTCTGAATAATTTATGGTGCCAAAGTCCATGGTTGGGGCCTTGGACTTTACTTTGAGTGATGTAAAGTACCTTGGAGGTTCTTAAGTAGAGGATGATGCAATATGACTTATGTTTTATAGGGAATGCTCTGGAAGTTGGTGGGAAATATGTATCTAGTAGGCAAGCACTAAAGCAGAAAAACGAGGTAGGAAACAATAACCACTAAAAAAAGTTGCAAGAAGTCATTGTAAGGGCATATTATTTAACCTAATATATTCTAAACATTATCATTTAGATCATCATTTTAGTTATGATTCATTGGGTGTTTTAAATTATTTTCTTGTACTTTTCATACAAGACTCACTTAAATATTTAATTTTCATATAAATTTACTGATTTCGGTCCTGGGAGTGTAGAGTCAGGGTTCATTCAATACAGGGAACTTAATCAATTCTTAATTTCTGTAGACACTGTCTGTCTACTGAGAGTAGCGAGCAAGTGATGTCCTTGTTAGTTTCTAATATAGTGTCATCTCTCTATTTTAAGAGTTTAGTTTCAGAAAGCCTTGTGTTTGTCAAAATCCACTCATGCTTAAGCCCTTTCTTGCAAAACTGGAGCAATTAATACATAACCAGGCACATTCTCTGAGTAGCCAAGCCATCTTGCATCATCTCTAGATCGTTTATAAAACCTAGTAAATATGAATGCTTTGTAAATAGATGTCATGCTAGGAGATAAGGACAAGAAGTCTTCACTTCATCATTACAAATGTGTCTCAGTTTTTCAAAAGCACTTTCAGCTGAGTGTGGTGTTACATACCTTTAACCTCAGCACTCAAAAGGCAGAGGTAGGCAGATCTCTGTGAGTTTGAGGCTAGCCTGGTCTATAGAAGGCTCCAGGTCATTCAGGGATGCATAGTGAGACTGTCTTGAAGAAGAAAAAGAAGGAGGAGGAGGAAGGAGAGGAGGAAGAAGAAGAGGAAGAGGAAGAAGAGGAAGAGGAAAGCCACAGATGTGTACCTCGTAGGTGTATTTCCTTTTGCTTAGGTTGACCAGAGTACATTTTTCTTCCTTGAAATTAAAGACACACTGGTTTTCTGCCTTTATATAAGAACAAAGATGAATATGCCCTACATTGAGACATTTTCCACTTTAAATCTCAACGTTTTAGTCTCCATATTTATAGATCACTAAAAAAATAGGTCTGCTTATGTTAATAGGAAAACAAGACCCTCCAAAATATGCTGATAGCTTTAAATGATGATTCCGCATCATTGTCAACATGACTGCATGGAGAATTACCTCGAAGATATACCCCTGTGTGTCTGAAGGTGCTTCTGAGAATTTTACCTGAGGAAGGAGAACCGAGCTAAACACTGGTGGTGCCTTCTCATGATCCAGGGTCACAGCCTGGACAGAAAGGAGAAAACAAGGTGGTCATGAGCATTTACCCCTCTCTGCTTCTTGACGGCAAGTACAATGCGATACACTGTGCCCTTCAAACAACGAGCCAAAGCAAATCCTTCCTTCCCGAGTTGCCTCTGTAAGGGTGATGATCCAAGTCCACAAAACAAACAGCAAGGTTCTGGTCATCTGTCGCCCAGCAGCACACATGTGTCTAGTAGAGAAGACCTACGCATGGCTTTTAAGTGGAAAGACATTTATACTTGTTGAGCAACATGGTCTGTTAAAGGACAAGAAGAGCCAACAACAGGTAGCTGGGCTTTTAAGGGCTGCATTAGGACCCGTGCAGAGTCCTGTGCTGTAGGCCTGATCCCCAGGACCTCAGGATGTGATTATGTCTGCGAAATAGAACTCAGGACCTCACGCAAAAATGAATCAGAAATAGTCCTTGGTCCCAAGCGGAACATCCATATCAACCCTACCACCACGAAGAGTCAGTGAATATTCCAAAAGAGGAGGCAGGAGAAATGCAAGGAACAGAGAACGGGAGGGGTGCTGTGAGATGCTGTCCTTGGCCATGAGGCCATGATAATGTTACCTTGCTCATGGACTTCTAGCAGATGTGATATTTGTACAAGAACAAATACAGGGTCAAGTCAGCCTGAATCCCAGCAGAAACAAGTAGACGATCCTCTATCCCCAGCCCTCACCCAGGAGCTATTTGCCATGGATAGCTGACAGGGGAGAGGGAGTCATTCTCTTTTGAGGATGTGGCCATTGGGAGGTTTCCCACGATCCGATGAATGCCTCGTATCAAGCACATAGTGACAGTGTCCACTGGACATGGAGGGCTATAGGAGAAAGACGGGAAGTTTGGGAGAAAGCATATTGGGAGAATATGGGGGAGGGTGGAAGGGGGAAATGACTAACAGATAAGATCATATTTTGCAAGCACATATGAAGTTCTCAAAAATAAAGATAGTAGAGGAATTGAAATTTTAAAACATTAATGGGTTATTGAACAATGTTTTGTATTCACACAGGATTGAAATAAAAAAGTCAGTGAAGTAAAATCAGACTCTTTCCAGGTAGGGGACAAGCACGGTGAACCTTTCCAGATGCCCACAGTGTAGGCAGAGTTCTCTACTTATCTGTCTGCCGAGCGTATCCTGTAGCCAGCTCGTTCTTGAATGCCTGTAAAGAAACCATGACTTAGCTGTTTTGCACCATCTGTTTGCCAAGGGGCACAAGCACGATCCCGGCAGACAGTCCCACTCGCCTGGGGCGGCCATTGTGAATCCTGTCTGATGTCTCCTGAAGGCCGGAAAAAACGTTCCTCCTGAATAGAATTTCAACCGACATGGAAAAAACGATTGGCTTCCCTACTGCTCGCACTTCTGCCCCATCTGTGTCAGGAAGTACCATAAAAAGAAAGTTAGGCTCCTGCAGCAATAAATATGCAAATTAGCTTTCTTCAGCGTTGGCTGGGGAGGGCATCGGCTCCCCCTTTGCCACCACAGCGTCCCTAAGCAAGCATGAAAGCGTTGACAAAGCATTTTAAAGCCATCTAGATGGCTTTTGCTTGAACGCTAACAATCTGTGAACCACGTACCCAAGGTATTTGGGTAAACTATCTCCTTCCTCCCCTCCCTCCACCATTACTCTTTCTTCCCTCCCCCTCTCTTCTTCTTCCCTCCCTCTCTCTCTCTCATTCATCTCTTCCTGTCCTTCCTTCCCTCTCCTCCCCTTTTCATTTCTTACTCCTTGGCAGTATTGCTGTTAGACGGACAAATCAAAGTTCTTCTAATTAGCTGCCTGCCAAACTCAGGTTCCTGCCAGGGACTCTCTTTCTATGCCATCGGTGGGGGATGGGTTGATATGTGTTATCTACTGTTTAATCTCTCATTCCAGCCTTCTGTTGGTATCAAAGGAGCTTTGCCTGTGGAAAGATGAGGTTCTGTTGTTGGCATGTAAAACGTTCTGCGTGGCTCCTGGCTTCTGTGCCTGAGTGAATCCTGGACCAGACGTATCCTGTCCATCTGTTGGAGTTAGCAAAGGGAGAGTAGCACTGTCTCATATAGCACCAAAGCTGCAGACTGAGAAAAAGGAGAAAATCTTGTGTATGATGCTCAAATAGAGTTCTCCGGTCTGTGTTTAAGATCAAGGAGGACTGTGTTCTGAGATATGCATGGTGCCTGCATGACCGAGCATGCATGGAGAATCCACAGGCATTATTGTAAGTCTACAGGAGCCTCAAAGCAAGAGGGATGGAGGCGAAGCATGACCATGTATTTGTATTAGGACTTGGCAGATTCTTGATAGGACAGTGCTCCTGCACACTCTATCAGCAGCCATGCAGGTTCTGCACTGTGACCTGAACTCCTGCTGTGACCAGGGGAATAGCTGTATCCATGAACACACAGAAAGTTCTTTCTTATTTATTTATTTATCTGTTTATTTATTTATTGTTTTTTCAAGACAGGGTTCCTCTGTGTAATCTTGGCTGCCCTGGAACTCACTCTGTAGACCAGGCTGGTCTCAAACTCACAGAGGTCTACCTGCCTCTGCCTCCTGAGTGCTGGGATTAAAGGTGTGCCCCACCTAAAAAACAGCTCGCAAAAGGAAGGATGCCCCTGCCATAAATGCCTGTCCATTCTAGCTTCGTTTTGGAGTTACCTGTCAGGTCTACTTCAGCCATGACTGAGTACAATAACTTCGTACTATAAATTAGTAGCTGATACTGGCTTCAGAGTGAGGGTTCTGACCCTTTGTTCTCAGCTCATTCCTGAGAGGGCTGAGGTGGGGGGGGGTAGACCAGAGCTGAGACAGGCTCACCTAGCAGCCTGACGGAGACCAGGCCTTAGTTTTGGTTGACTAAAATGGGACAGAGCTTGGTGTAGGAGGGTTCTTCTGTATTTCTTTGCTTTCACTGGTTAATAAAGAAGCTGCCTTGGCCTTTTGATAGGGCAGGACTTAGATAGGCGGGGAAAGGAGAACAGAAGGCTGGGGAAGAAAGGAAGTGACAGACTCCATGATTCTCCAGCCCATGATGGATGCAGGTTAGCATCTTCTGATAAGTCACCACCTTGTGGTGACATACAGACTTTTATAATGGGTTAGTTTAAAATCTAAGAGTTAGCCAAGAAGAGGCTAATGATAATGGGCCAGGCAGAGTTTAAATGAATACAGTTTTCTTGTGGTTATTTCGGGCATAAGCTAGCTGGTGGCTGGGAGCCAGGTGCTGGGAAAACGGCCCCACTTCTCGGTGGCGGGACACAGCTGCCCCCCTCTTACAACAAGAGCTAAACAGACAATCCTCAGAAAAGTAGCAACTTAGGATCTCAACAGGTGCCCCACAGCCCCTTTGCTGGCTCAGCAGGCACGCCCATGATAACTAAAGACAGCTTTCCCTACCCTGCTGCTGGAAGGTCTCTAGTCACTAGGACCTCCCACCAATCAGCCCCCAGACTAATCTTTCTTTCCTCCACCAATCAGTCTCAGATTAATCTCTCCTCCCTGGAATTCCCCTAACTCCACTTTAAAGGAGCTTGTGATCTTCTTTGGGGGTCGCACAGTGCCACCCCAGCGTTAGAATCAATAAAGCGCTCTTGCTATTGCATATGCGGCTGTTGGTCTCTCCTTGGGGCTTCTCTGGATCCTAACCATGCTCACCTGTGCGGGCTTGGGCCACTGTGTGTGAACCTCACGTTCCTAGTCTGTGGTGGAGAAGGCCATGGATCCTTCCTGCAGCAGCAGGAAACCTGATTCAGACCAGGTGGGGAGACCACCTTTGTGTGACTCTAGGCATATCGGAAGCACCTGACCCATGTTGCAGATTGCAAACTCGGTGACAAATTGGTTCTGTGTCCATATCAGGTAGAATAGGTTGTGGTCATACACTTTGTGGTAAAGATTCGGCATCAGCATTTATAAATACAGCTTCAAGTCCACACGGAAAATGTAATACATTTAAGAGCATCGTCAAGACATCACCCCTCCCCCGACCTCCTCTGATCATTTGTGGAAACGTAGTTGACAGTGAACAGTACAGGAAGTTTTACAAATTAATTAAGTAATTGCTCAAAGTGACACTCTAGAATCTCAATGGGGCAGTTTTGCTCCTTCAGGGGACTCAGCAATGCCCAGAGATATTTTTTTTTGATTCTTCCAAGTAGGAATGGAGCATTGTTACTGGCTTCTAGAAGGTGAAGAGCAGAGACACTGGTAAGGATCTTGCAATGCACAATTCTTTTCTCCAATAGGGTACATTCTTGACACAAAAGGAGATTTTATTTTGTTTTATAAGTGTATGGCTTAAGGCTAGGATGTGGTCCAGTTGGTAGAATACTTGCTTAGTATGTGTGAAGCCATGGATGTGATCTCAGCGCAGAGTAACCTGGATATTGTGACATGTATCTGTGAATTTTTACTCTCTAGAGATAGAGGCAGGAGGATCAAGAGTTGAAAGTCATCCTCAACTACAGTGAGTTCAAGTTCAATCTGGGATTCATAAGACCCTGCCTCAAAAAGAAGTGTGGCTCATGTCAGATTCTCTCAGAGTCAACACATCTTGGAGAGAAATGACTCATAGTAAACTTGTTTCCAGCATCTATAATACTTTGAACTGAAGGGGTCTTTTTTTTGTTTGTAAGTCTCAGTCACAGACACCAGAGTAGGAGACATTTCGTGGGATGTGTTTGTCAGAATGCAGGATCAGGACAGAGCCTCAGTCTGAAAGCCCAGACAAATAGCCTGCTCAGGAACGCCTTTGTTGGTTTTAAATTTTTAAATTGCGTGTACACGTATGCATCTGTGAGTACATGCATGTGAGTGCAGTGTCCATGGAGGCCAGGCTTTGGATTCCATGTAGCTGGAGTTACAGGTGATTGTGAGCTTTCCAGTAGGTGGGGTGTAATTGAACCCAGGTTCTCTGTAAGAACTGCAAGTATTCTTAACCACTGAACTCTCTCTCTAGCCTCTCAGAAATATTTTTAATGGATCAAAACAAACAAACAAGACAACCCAGAGGTACTGCTTGGTAACAACAATCCTGATGAAGTAAGACTGAAAAAAATAGGAAGAACTCTTTGCATTTAGAAGATATTATTTAGGAAATCGATAAAACAGACTTGTAAGGTAGGCAAGAAAATGAATTCTAGAGAGTGATAATGATGGTGGTGGTGATGATGGTGATGGTGATGATGATGGTAATGATGGTGATGGTGATGATGGTGATGATGATGGTAATGGTGATGATTGTGATGATGATGATGGTAATGGTGATGATGGTGATGATGATGGTAATGATAGTGGTGATGATGATGGTGATGGTGATGATATGATGGTAATGATGGTGATGGTGATGATGATGGTAATGATGGTGACAGTGATGGTAATGAAAAAATTCATTTTTTCCAGAGTATCTTACATTTTAGGGCATAACATGGGAATGTTGTAGTGTCTTGGTTATTCTTTTTGTGATTTTGATTGCCTCTGACAGTACCTACAAGATACACTTCTGAGTGGGTGTTTCCCGGAATGGTTAACTGAGAGAGGTGTGGAAAAACCCTCTCCCAGAGTGGAGTCATCTTCTGGTGACAGACAGCATATAGTGAGGTCTGGGGGAAGCTGTGCCCTTTTCCTGACTACCTGTACTCTTGCTGATGAGGGCATCTACCCTCACACTGCCTCCATTTGCTGCCATCAGAACCCAGTCTTTTCAGCCTTCCCATAAGGACTGAAGACCAGGGCCTCTCCAGGAACCCTCCAGTCCTTCAGGGACAGACTGGACAGCTGAGGAGTCTAAGGCTGAGAGGCTACTCTGGAGAGCAGGTGGCCACTATCAGACTACCTAAACTGACTTATGTAAACCAATCTACTGAACCTTTTTATAATAAAAATCACTCTATCAGCTCCTCTAGAGAGCCTTGGTTATACCTGCAGCATATGCCTTGAATTGTTCAGAGAATTAAACAGCAGAATGACTGATGTGTTTGCCTCTAGTAAATATGAGTAAAAAAAATAATTCCAGTAACCCAGAGACAGGGTAAAGGGAGATGGTTAAAGATAAGGAAACTGGGTCAGAAAGTGGTTACATCACTCATATCCCCACATCAGGCAGTTCAGTTGGGCTGGATTCTCGGATCCATTGCGTAGGCATTTGGTAACCCTTGAAGAAGACTTGGCAGATACTAGGGAAAAGCAAGCACCTGTGGCAGAGAAAACAAAATACAAAAGAAATGGAAAAACCAGAACCCTCCTTCCCCACTTAGGTTCTGTGGCCCAAGGAATTAATTGGGAAAAGACAGCATACTAGGAGAAACACCTATCTCATCAGAAGAGAAGTGTCACAGATGTGGAGTCCCCAGAGGTGCAGTCAGATCTGGAGGCTTATGGTCCATTTTGACAAAGGGCTATGAATTTGTTTATGGACAGACTAAGGAGGATCTGAACCTGTAGAGGAGATGAACTCTGGGAGGGTAAATAATGGGAAAAGGCATGGAAGGTAGGTGCTGTGATGGTTAATTTTCTAGGTTTGCTTGCTTCTTATTTATTTATTTAGTGTGTGTGTGTGTGTGTGTGTGTGTGTGTGTGTGTGACATGTGCATGTGGGTGCTTGCAGAGCCCAAGAGGTCACTGGCTGTAGGAGATAATCTTGACTATGTTACCTGAGACGGGAGTACTCACCCACCATGGGCGGCATCCATTCCCTATGCAGGGGATCCTGGGTCACATGAGAGTGGAGCAAGTGGGCTGAGCACAAACATGCAGTCATTCATTCATCGCTGTCTGCCTTTGCCTGTGGGTTTGCATGGGTGCTGCTTCACGGTCCAGCTGCCTAGAAATCCCTGCAGTGCTGGGTGGAGACCTCGGATTGTGAGCCAAAGAAACCCCTCTCTCTGTGGGCTCTGATTTTCCTCAGACAGGCTGGCGACAGCCATGTTTGGATTTTCCTTTGGTAGCTGAATAACTAGCAGCTAGAAAGACAAAAGATTGGAAGGCTTGGCTCAGGCCTTCATTGACTTGTAGATTGCCCAGGAAGGGATGCTTTTGACTCCAAAGCTGATAAAATGGTATGCAGGTGTGGCTGACAGGATGTACCCCGGAAAAGGAATGAATAGGGAATTCCTCCTGAGTTGGGAGGGCATTTGGAGCTTTTTGGTAGACAATAAACGCAGGTAATGCTGGGAGGAGAAAAAGTGCTGAGCCGCCCTTGAACGATCATGGAGTGAGTGTCTGATTCTTCCACGCGCCTCCGAAAATAGACTTAGGGAAAAGTACCAGATTCTATGTTGGGGTGATGGTCCCCGACATTTCTCCCTTCATTTGCTTTGCTCAGGACCTTTTATCACAGGAAACAAAGTTAAAACAAAGGTTTAAACAAAGGTAGCAGGTGTGTTCTACAGGTTTCTTCCAGACACTTTGGGAGTCTAGTGATCTTGCCCCATTGAGAATTGTCTCTCTCCTGCCTTCAGGAGAAAGGGGACAAGCGAAACAGAATGGGGTGGAGTTTGGGGTCTAGAGACCCTTTGTGAAAGCTCCCAAAATTAGCATATGCAAAACTGAAAACAGTTGACAAATAGAAAGGCTGGAACCTCACCCTAAACCAAACCAATGTTCACTAGATCCAGCCACTGGCACAAGGGCAGAGGCAGTCCAGGGTCTGAAGGCAATCTCTAGCTCACTGTGGTACTAAAGTACATACTCCTAGGTGGAGATTTAAGATGTTAATAAGACAGGAGGCTAGCTGTATGCAGGAGGATGCCCACACTATGCAAAGGAGCCCAAAACCTTAACTATGCAAATGACCCCAAACGTGTCACATTAAAGTCATGTGGCACAAAATCCCAGTACCTTCCTGCAGTGGGTCATTGGAGCTGGTGAATTTTCTCTCTTTGCTCCAGCCTATGGTCCTCCCTTGGCAATATATCCTAAGAAACTCTATTTCTGTCATAACTGTGTGTCTCGTCTCAATTCTTTGAGATACAAGAACTGGAATTCCTGGTGGGTGCCCACTAAACCCCAATATCTACAGATATTAGGTAGACATAGTAACAGAGGCAGGTGTGGGGAGAACTTACTTTTCTGCCCCCCACTGCTTCTCCATTGCCTTCTGCTCAAAACGACCCCTATGCCAAGGTGACATACGTTGGGGCTGATTTCTTTGACCCACTTGACTGTGGAATAAGGACATCTCTCCGCTTTAGGCTGCTTTCATTGTTTCCAATCCTGAAAGAAAACTTTGAGTTTTCAAGATTTGTTGTAGACTTTAAACTATCCAAATGGCGTAGATGATGAGTATAACTTTGGGCAATTGCTCATGGAGAAATAGCAAGAATTCATTTTTTCACTAAGAATAAACTCTTGAAGATGACAGTTCACCACCAGAACCTTGTCTAGCCTGATTTCACTGACTGTAGTTTAGCTATGACTGTTACTTTCAAGAATTCACTGACTGTAGTTTAGCTATGACTGTCGCTTTCAAGAGTTCACTGACTGTAGTTTAGCTATGACTGTCGCTTTCAAGAGTTCACTGACTGTAGTTTAGCTATGACTGTCGCTTTCAAGAGAGAGACAGATCTTTAGATTGTCTAACAAATTTTGAGCATACATGGCAGATGTATGCATACATGTATGTGCACATGTACCTGCATATATGGGTATGTGCTTCAGTTACAGACCTGAAACAATTTTTACCACGCAATTAAGCACTAACAAGTGTAATAGCATTTGATGGTTTTGACAATGGAATCGTGGGGCTGGCTTGGGGCTGAGTTCCTCTAATTATATTTAATCGCACAGTCCTGAATTTGACACTGGATCTGCTTTGAAATGGATGGTTTGATGGCCTGGATGCTCTGTCCCCGCTGGACAGGATGGAGACATGAACATGATAAGGATGGCGTGTGCCCTCCCCGTGAAGACTCTCTGTTGGTCCCTTCATGACAGTCACAGGGTTGGTAGTGCCATCACCATGGGCTGTGAGAGCCATGGCCACGAGACCACACACATTTCTATTTTTCTTTCTCACTGCTTACACTTTTGTTTTCTTAACCTTTCAATTCTTTTCTGGTTGATTTCTTGGCTTTGCCCACTGGTGACA
Organism: Dicrostonyx torquatus; assembly: GCA_028555095.1. Taxonomy (NCBI): domain Eukaryota; kingdom Metazoa; phylum Chordata; class Mammalia; order Rodentia; family Cricetidae; genus Dicrostonyx; species Dicrostonyx torquatus. The sequence goes on from JAQHUG010000040.1 coordinate 6,928,623, forward strand.
AGGGAGTCAAGGAAAACCGACTCCAGAGATGTTGTTGAAGTCATCATCGTCTTGAGGATGGCAGATCTCTACTGTGTTTTCTGATGCAATCACCAGAGGTGGTGTCCAGCATGGACCACGTACTCATACCAATTCTGTGAATACTTCAGGACCCAGGTTTTCTCTCAGGCTCATTCTCGCTTTTAAATATTTTTTGATATTGGCTTCTTGGAGGTTTGCGTTCTGGGAACTTCTATCTACTTTTAACTAGTAATTCCTTCTG
>JAQHUG010000040.1:7055869-7071488 GCA_028555095.1 Dicrostonyx torquatus
GTTCCTACAGCATCCCCAGTCTATGCAGTTCCTACAGCATCCCCAGTCTATATAGTTCCTACAGCATCCCCAGTCTATGCGGTTCCTACAGCATCCCCAGTCTATGCGGTTCCTACAGCATCCCCAGTCTTTATCTTCATCCCATTCTTGCTCAACACTGTGTCCCCTGCAGCTGAGCCCTCCACTGACCCCCTTGTGTTTGTTCCTGCTTCTCCCTGCCCCTCATGCTGATTCTCAGGTGTTCCCTAGTTCCCCCTCTTCCGTGCTCCCCTCTCACCTTCTCAGTGAGAACTTTCCAAGTATTCTTGTTTTTCCCTCACTGCCTCTGTATGTGTAGACTTTTCCCCAAGTCTTACTACCCTGCACATTTTAGCCTGTATATTACTTATTACTTGTGTCTCCGCCCCCCAAAGGGAACATGGGATTTCTCTCTCAGCTCACTGTAGCTGTGCTCAGAACAGACGCTCAATAAAGACTTTTAGAGAGAGTGGATTGAAGAAGTTTCCTATGGCTGTTTCCTCTGATATAAAGGTGCATTAAAAATCCCAGCAGGATGATTAGGACTTGGTATGAGCTTTAAAATATTTATCAGCCTGATTATTGTGTAAGAACAGAGACTCTCGATATCCACCTAAAACGTGATCATCATAAGGGGCTCAACACAACACTTAGCACAGAGAAAACCCAGTTAATATTTATTACCGCTCTGATTTCAGTCCTACAATTACTGCTGGGAGAGATGGCAGCCCTTGGGTCATTATTATTTTCCTAGCCTTACTGCACTAAGTCTTCTCTTCAAAGCTATTGTTTAGGTAGCAGAACCCATTTAGCGTCCAAGGGATAGTTTATGTACAAGCACAGATACCACTGGCCGCTGATGCTAGGGACAGAAGGGACGTTTGCTTTTATACAATTTTCCACATTATTTGCATAAATGTCCACAATGCCTCCAAAGGAAATGCACTTCTCCCTGAAATGCCGGTTTGAATGTACTTGCGGGGCCAGGAGATTTTCCTCTTAATTTAGGTGTCTTGAAAAGCAGACAAGGGATGGGCAGATTTTTGGGGAAAAGTATTTTTCACCCCTTTATTTTCCTGTTCACTTGGCCCACGATCCCACAGAGCGTATCGTATTTCATTTAAGAATTTTAGATTTTGACTCACTTGTTACAGTGCCCAGATATATTTGATGATCTCTTGCCACTGGGACCAAATCACAGAAGCAGCTCAGGGGATGGAGGATTTATTGTGGCTTCTGGCTCAGAGGCTGCAGTCCACAGTGGCAAGGGAGGTATGGTAGCAGGGCCGGGGGGGGTATAGAAGCCTGTAGTCGCAGAAACGCAGAAGAGGCAGCTTCAGGAAGCAAGGCACTCAGTCAGGAAGTGGAGCTGGGCCTTCAGAGGCCACCCTGAGTGGCCTAATGCCAGTTGGCTACATAGCCCCAAATGTTTCACAGCCTCCGGAAGCAATGCTCCAAGCTGGGGCACATGTCCTTAGAGATGAGCTGGTGGAGGTGCTTCATGTGTAAGCTATAATACTTGAAAACTAAGGATCATCACATGAAGATAATCATATAGATATTTTTGGGTCCCCTGATGACTTTCTGCTACGTGTTGAGGCACCTTCCCATGCAAATTCAATGTTCAGTAAGATATGTCAAATAATTTGCCCTATAAAGGACAGAGGGGCTTTTGAGTGAAGTTTGCCAGTCGTGAAATGAAAGTTCAGGTAGACCCTCTGTATGCAGTGTGGGTGGGGAAAATCCTTCAGTGTTCAGGCTCCACCTAACTCCATCTAACTCAGTTTTTCTGACACGATTTCCACCCAAGGATAGCTTAGCTGCCAGCTAGGTCCTCGTGAAAGATATGATTAATTGGGCATGGACTCGGCTTTTAATTTTCATCACCCAGATAGATTTAGCAATGAGTGACCGATTTAATGGCTTTGTATGGAGACATAAACCAAGTTCTTGATACAATGATATCCAGACATCTGCCGGCGTGGTTTTAAAATTATATCCATTAGGTGCCGAGCAATATTTATTTTTAGGCGACCTCGTCATTTTCGACGAGGAGTAATTTGCCTTCGGTGCTTTAAGAGTTTGTTTCCCAGGGGAGAGGCATCTGTGCTCATGCTCAAATGTCCACAGAGTGCTCACCAGTGTTGGGGCTCCCCACAAACCACTTCAAACTGGACAGCTCGGTCACTGTCCTCTGCGAACTGACAGTCTGACTTAAAAGGTTGCGCTGTTAACCGGTCGTTTATACCTTCACAGTGTTCAAGGGTCAGTTGCTGTGAATGATCAAGTCAGCTGTGGGGGGCACTGATAGCCGGAGAGAGCCCCCATCTCCAAGGATAGGCAGGGACAGCCCCACTTTCCCACACGTGGGGAATGCAGGAGGCTGTGCTGGAGTTTTCTCTTACTCTACAGTTCTGGCTCCAGTTGGATGGAGCTCAAACCTTTGGGGAGCCTGAGCCAGGAGAAGATGAGGTTGCCGTTCTCCTCCGCCCCCATTCCTGTGGGATTTAAAATGAAGTTGTGAAGTTTGAAATGCCACGAGATGCGTGTGAGCGCAGGAATTAAAATAGCACCTCTCTCTAGCATGCGGCCGGGTGGTGTTTGGGTAAGGGTTTGGAAGCATTTGTGGGCCCTCCTACTTTACTAGAGTTCCAAGCCTCTGAGTCGGTATGTGTTGTGCTCTGGCGTGGAGTTCTGAGCCTGCTTGAGGGGGACAAGATTTGACAAACTTTTTTGTGGTGATGTGTCACACCTGTGAACCTTCTAGGCCGACCCCTGACCCTGTCCAAAAAAACTCATGATCTCATTTGTTCTCAGTGGAGACTCACATGAAGCTGTAAAGAATCAAGGTAGGGAGCTGGGGAATTGACACAGGGCCTTGCTTGCGAGGCCTGAATTCAAATCTCCAGAACCTACAGTGCCTCATACCTGTAATCCCGGCCTGGTGAGATGGGAGGTGGAGGCCGGAGGAGGCCTGGCAATGTGATTAGGTTCCAGCCAATGGCAGAGTCCTTCACAGCTGGCCCTCACTTCCCCACGGTCCCAAACTCTTGACACTGCCTAGTTGTTATCCAGCTCTGTAATTCTGTCATTTTTTCAGAAGGGAACTTTAGGGATCCTTTGGGGGAAGGGCCTGGTTTGACTCAGTCAATGTCTGGGGAGTCATTCAGTTTTCTCAGGATGCTGCCGGATGCTAGGTGGCACTCTACGGGATTGTGGTGGGTCGGAGGTCCTTTGGACCTTTCACTCACTGAAGGACCTCTGGGCTCTGTCCAGATTGGGTTGATAGAGGGGTCTGACGAGACTTTTGTGTGCAGGACATTGTGTGAAGCAAGGTTTCATAACCGCATTGAGATACTCAGGAGTACCGGTGCCAGGTTGGGCGGTAGTTGTACATTTGGTTGCTTGAAACTTTATTAGGCAGGGTTCTTTGGAACAGAATAAAATAGAATGTATGTGTAATGTGTTTATCCATATACATGCTTATATGTAATATAATATAAATGTGTTTGTGTGTGTGTGTGCCCATGTACGTGCACATGTTTAAGACCATTGTGTGTCTCCTAGGCAATTCTTACTCCTCCTGATTTGACTAGCATCAAGCATTCTTGCTGTTTTTGCATTCGTACCAGTGGTGTGTGTGAGCGACCCACGTCTCTGCATCCCCTCCAGGAGCTGATGGTGCCTTTAGTTTACTCGGGCCACCCCTGTGGGCGTGTAGAGGTGCTGCATATGGTTTTCGTGTGCATTTCTCTGAGCAGGAGTACATATGCAAGGAAACTGCCTGGGTTGCCTTTTCACCTTTAGGTTTGGAGAGTTCTTCGTGCAGTCTAGATACAAATGTCTTTTCAGATATGTGGTTGGTGGGTAGATTCTCACAGTCTGTAATGTTCCCTTTCATCATCATAACCGTGTATTTCTTTTCTTAACTTTGTGTGTGTGTGTATATATTTGGGGAGGGGGCTGGGAGAGGGAAAGGGGACATAAGAAAGCATAAGGAGGTCAGAGGACAGCTCGAAAGAGTCAATTCTCTCCTTCCGTCTCGCAGATTCCAAGGCGGATCTCAGGTCACCACAGAAAGTGCTGTCACACAATGAGTCATTTGGCCAGCCCATCAGCCCATAGCATGGTCTTTCCTAGGACAAGTTTTGCCTTTCAGTGAAACATAGGGTAAGGTTCCTGTTTGTGTGTGGATGTCCCATTGTTCTAGGGCCATCTCTGAAACTTCTCCATTGGGTACTTACTCAGGCCCATCCTTGAGTCTTTTGTTCTACCCATGTTGTCCTATAGACCTGCAAACATGCCATGGGATGTCTATGTATGTCTGAGAGGTAGGCATACGGTACGGTATAGCTCTTTTTGTCAAAAATAGTTAGCTACTTCAATTTCTTTATCTTTCAGTATCAACTTTAAAATAATGCCCACAAGCAGAAGGCTTATTGGAAGCAGAAGGCTTATTGCATCTTCCTTCTGCATCTCATCACTGAGTGCTCTGTTTTCACTCAGATCTTTTCTTTGAGTCTCATTTTAGCCACTTACTGACACTGAAACCAATCACCTAATTTCTCTTCTTTTAAACCTCTTCAGATACAAAAATAAGCATAGTAATATACTTCTCCACAAAGAACGGTCTCTCCGTCTTATTCCATGGCCTGGCTCATAGTAGGTACTCAACTAATACTCATTGACTGTTATTTGTCTACTTACTTATTTATTTATAGGCTTATTTATATCATGTGAATGGGTGCTTTGCCTGTGTGGATGTCTGTCTACCACGTGTGCAAAACAGCACCAAAATCTTGGGCTTTTACTCCAAAATAGCTCTGACTTGTGTCCAACCCTAAATGATGGTTGATAACTCTTAGCTTATCATTTATTTTGAATTCATGAAGTTACCTTGTATTACGAAAAAGGGGAGAAGTGGATTCTGAGAAATAAAAAAAGAAAAAGTACAAAAGTAAGAAGGGAGGGGCGGGGAGAGAAAGGGGGATGGACTTGGTTTTTTCACAGGGAAGAATGGATGGCTTTCACATGGTTGTTATGTTTAAGTAGCTAATACTTTACATTACACATCCGTGGTGAAGAAGTGCATGGTACAAATACAAGAATGGAAGTCTCCACCCCCACCCCTGCCCCCACCCCTGCCCCCACCCCTGCAGATCTGCCTCACCTCCCAGGACAGCCAGACTCAGCAGATTCATGCAAACTTGTACAGCATAGACAAACATACAAGTGATGTGGGAGTCCCCTGTATATGCTGCGAATATGATTGGTTAATTAATAAAGAAACTGCTTTGGACCTATAGCAGGGCAGAGCTTAAGGTAGCCAGGGAAAACTAAAGTGAATGCTGGGAGAAAGGAGGCAGAGTTAGAAGTCATGAAGCCGCAGCCAGAGACAGACGTGCTGGAATTTTGCCGGTAGGCCACGACCTCGTGGTGATGCACAGATTAATGGAGATGGGTTAAATTAAGATGTAAGAGTTAGTCAATAAGAATCTAGAGCTGATGGGCCAAGCAGTGATTTAAATGATATAGTTTCTCTCTGATTATTTTGGGTCTGAGCAGCTGAGCAGATGGGAAACAAACAAGTGGCCTCCTCCAACATAAAAGTTAGTTTGTATTTTTTGCTCTACACATGGACTCTGTTCCTATGTTTGGTACATATTATTTCCCCTTCTACTTTCATTTGAGCACTTTTCAAAAGGTTATAGGTGTCAATATTAATTTATTTGGCTATAAATTAATTCTTCATTTCTTAATTTTGTGTGTGTGTGCATGCACACTCATGGGTGTGCATGTGCTATGGCATACCTGTGACGTCAGAGGACAACTTTGTGCTGTCAGTTATTTCCTTCCACTTCACATGGGCTCTGGGATTAGAACTCAGTTCTTTAAGAGTGTGCTGCAAGCACTTTTATCCACTGAGCCATTTTGTCAACCCCCTCTACTCAATTTCTTTAATTAGTCCACTAATAATAGGCATCTTCAGCGACTCTCTATTTTTCCCTCTAGACCACGAAGGGTGGCGTGTTTGAGCACGCTGAGATGAGCGGCTAACGGGAAGCTTCTCTTACAAAGTCAAGCACATTTATAGATTGGATGATTAGAGCCTAAGTTCTTCCAGACCATACTGGGACTCTGTACCCATGACTGGCTGCTAGTCCTTACTGATGTAAAGCTGTGGCTCGGGGTATGCGTCTCCCAGCACGCACGCACGCACATGCACGCGCACGCACACTCTGTACCCATGACTGGTTGCTAGTTCTTACTGATGTAAAGCTGTGCCTCGGGGTATGCTTCTCCCCCAGCACGCACACACGCAATGCATGCACACGCACACGCATACACGCACACACGCGTGCACGCACACACACGCATACACACGCACGCACGCGCGCACGCACATGTACGTACGCACATGCACGCACGTACGCACGCACATGCACGCACGTACGCATGCTTAACTAGTCTTTAGCTTAGGCCCCTTAGTCTCAAAGGCTATTCTGATTTCGCCAGGCTGATGCTTTAAATTAAACCAAATCCTCCCCCATCTTTACTTAAAACTCCCAATCTTGTACATATTGCACATGTACTCAAGGCACTGTATGATCAGACCCCATGATGTCACCGGCCACATGTCACCATGCCCTCTCCAGCACCAATGGGGAAGAACCTACCCGTGCTCCCACAGAGAGCCAACTCTCTTTCATCACTTCCCGTCGTTTCCACGTGAGTAGAAACCTCTTTCCCATCAGTGTTTGTCTCTCCTCATCCTGATCATCCCAGCAGGCATGCGGCTGGTTTGTTTCTCATGGCGCTTCTGACCCCATCCCCCACCTAAGTGTGTGGTCACTCACCACATGCAGATATTTAAATAATTCAGGTTAACAGGTTTTTTTTCCCCCTTGGTTTTTAGAAGCTGGGGTGATTCCTTAGCTGTTGAGATTGCTTATTGCTGCAGAGAACCCAGGTTTAGTTCCTAGCAACCACATTGAGTGGCTCACAACTGCCTGTACCCCTAATTCCTGGTGATCCAACATCTTTTTCTGTCCTCTGCAGTCACCTGAATCCATGCGAAGCACACAAAACTCACATGGGCACACGCGCGTGCGCACACACAAACACGCACACACCACACACACAATCACCCACTCACTCAATTGCTCAATCCATCAATCTCCTTTTTAAAAAGTACTTCAAAAAAATTTCTGTGACACATTAACCATTGGAAGCTATAAATAGCCACAGAGGCTCTCTATTGGCAACCATACCAAGAGCACATATATAAAACATTTCCATCACTGTAGAGAGCTCTGTTGGACGACACTGTCCTGCATCATTTCTGTAGCGCATTGATGGATGCCCTAAATGATATGTTTTGATGATTTTCGCTTCACTAGGCTGTGAGCTCCGCAGGGGCTCAGCGGGGGTTCTCTCTAGCTTCTTTATTCCCATGTAGTCATTCGGTAACACATGGTTATGAAATTTGCTCCTCGGTGTCCAGCAGGCCTTTACCGAAGGCCTACTTTTACCCATGTTCTCCTCCGTGTCCCCGTCGGGAAAGACTGGCCTTTTGCCGTTATCACCTGGAAATATTTAACCTTCCCCTGAGGCTGGCATCACACAGTCCACTGCCCAGCTGTGCAAGGGCGGACAGTGACTAGCCCTGACCTACGGGGTGCCTATGACAGTGTGTGCCTCCAGGACACACATCTTCCATTCCTGACAGCCCCAGTCAGGAGCAACTCTGTGAGTGTGTCAACTTATGGGTGGGGGTACAGGATCTCTGGAGACTTGAGTAGAGTGTTTGATAACTGATCCGTGCACCCCACTCCTTCCAAGGTTTGCACTACTTATTCTGAGAGTGCTCGGCAGTGCGTGTCTTCGCACGTCAGCCTGCTTTCCAAGATCAATCCCCAGCAGGCTGCTGAGTAACTGAGATGCTCCCGGTCTGACTCATGCTTCTACGGAGGCATTGGGAGCACTCTTGAACTCCAGGACTGAGCCCTAGGTCTATGGTTCCTCCCTGTATTTGACACAGGATTTTCACAACTGAAGTGCTTCTGTCACTCTGGGATCCCCTTGGCTGTTGGGTCCTTCAGATCTCTGTGGAAGGAATGCAGGGGAGCACGGGGTAGAGGAAGGGCGGAGTGTTTCGTCAGGGAGAGTGGAGCATTCTCAAGGAATGAGAGTGGACAATGGTCAGGTAGATTGTTGTGCCAACCTGCGTGTTAAGGATGTCTGCTCTTCTAAAGTCTCCCGATGGCTTTCCTTGAGGGGCATCTTCCTGTTCAGATGCTTGGTGGGCTCATTTGATTGACTTTTATGAGAGGGAGGTGATGGTATCTCCTGTTGTGGCCAGAAAGCCTCCAGCCAGATCATAATCTCAGAAGATTTAGATAGTTATCTGTTAATGGCTTTCTAAGCCATTCAGAGCCTCACATCTCCCCTGTGTCCTATTCTTTTGCCTGACCCCAGTCTTGCAGCCAGGTTTTGTCTTCACATGTTACTGGTCATAAAGAAGAATCCATCCCCAATGGCCTCCCAACCTGCTACTAGTTAACTAGCTAGCTAGAGGTTCTGTACTTTTCGTAAGATGGAAATAAAAGGGCTTATTTTATTTGTTGTGCTATTAAAACACACCAGTCTCTTTTCTAACTTCATCTTTATTAAAATGATTAATTATGTGTGTCATGACATGCTTGTGACATCGGAGGACAAGCTCTGAGAGATGCTTCTCTCCTCCCTCCACGTGGCATCCAGGAATCACCCTTCGGTCATCAGGTTCCCAAGCAAGCACCTTCCCCGTGGAGCCGTCTGACTGTCTTGCTGAGAGCCTGAGGGCGAGAGGATGCTGTTGTGATTTAATTCCATTTCCTCCTGACAGGGCATTTGACTATTAAGTATGCCAGTCACCAAGATGAGAGAATTTGACTTGTTTTTCCTTTTCATAACTGAGGGTGCCTGGGGTGACTCGGACTTTCGGGGTTGAAATTTGTGCATCAGTCGGGCAGCTGGATTTACAGAGGTGTGCTGGCCAGAGAATGTTTTGGTATAGATTAAAGCCTTAGGTGGAAGCATCGCCTAGGCTACTGCGGGACCTTTTACGGAGATTGGCCGCTCTGAGCATAGCTTAAAGGAGTTCTTTCAGTTTACGGAAATAGGGTTCTGAAGTCAAATGCCTTTTCTCAAGAGAGTCACACACAGGATCAAGAGGGGAACTGGATATCCTGTTGGCCTTTAATATTATAGCTTAATTTTCAGAGATTTTTCAGTTGAAGTTTTAATAATAGAAAATGAAAAAAAAATTCTTTTTGGTCTATTGCTCCAATATTAACTCAACAAATGGGTCAGTTTCCTGTGCATTAAGGTCATGTGTTTCAGAGTCTCTATAATTTTGGTTGTAGGTAAGTGTCAGGCATATGAATTCAAAAATAATGGTTCTCTTTTCATCTGCTTCAAGGTTCAAGCTGAGAGATATGCCAGCACATGATTCGGACGCTGGCAGAGAAGATGGGAGCTATTTTTAAGGGCTCCCTACTCCTCTTTCACACACATGCCACAAAGATTCTACTGGGTCTCAGTGCCATGAGTTCAAGTTTTAAAGTAAAAGGGGAAGTAGAGATTGCTGGCAGAGACTGACAGAGTTCAGAGAGATTCCATGCGAATCCTCCGGAAGCTGGGGACAGGACCTCCTGACTTCTGAAAAGCTCCACAGTGGCTATCAGGAACATTATCACCACCATCATCATCACCATCACCACCATCATCATCACCATCACCACCATCATCATCACCACCACCACCATCATCATCACCATCATCCATTTGTGTGTGTGTATGTGTGCGGGAGGCGTGCTTGCACAGTGTGGGCCATGTGTGCAAACCAGACATGACTACTATATGTCTTTCTCTATTGCTCTCCTTTATGTCTTAGAGACAGGGTGTCTCACCAAACCTACAGTTCACCATTTTGGCCAGTGAGCCCCAGGATCTATTTGAATTTACCTGGCAAACCCTGTAGCCAGAGGCACATGTCACCATGCATGACTTTCTGCTGTAATATGATGACATGGTCATGTCCCCAAGTTTGTGCAGAAAGCCATTTACCCATAAAGCCGTCTCCTCAGCCCCAGGACCCATGTGTGTCAGTCATCCAGTCTGTCACCCTGGCCTCAGGACACAGACCTCTGTGACGTGGCAGACAGCTCTTTGGATGTGTTTTATACGTGTTTCTTGGCTTCTCTTAGAGAGGTGAAATGCTGGGGTGAACCCGACCCGTGGGTCCAGTTATTCAGGGTCCGAAGAGGCTTCTACCTGAAAATCATGGGCGAGAGAAAAGAAGGAGACCAAGCGAAATCTCTCTTGTCAAGGTCTCACTTTATTAAGGGACAATGCCAATATATATAGCCCCGAAATGGTGGGGGTGAGTCAGAGAGCAGGAACTGGGGGTAATAAACACCTAGTTAGCTAACTAGCATACCTGTGTAAACAGAAACATTCTTTTGTGGATAGCTAACTAAGGAAGAGGGGAATCTCTGTAAACATCCTTGAGGCAATGGCTTCCTTATCTTTGTAAGCTTTCTAGAGTCAAAACTCCTAGCTGGCTCTGTTAAACATTCTAAGTCAAAGGCCTTTGATGACCTTCTGTAATTATTAGGGCAAATGGTCCCTGACACTGGGGTGTTCTGACAACTGAGCCTAAGGCTCAAAGCGGAGCATTCCATAGCCTATAGGTGATTTCAAAAAGCAGATTTTCCAGTGTCCCCACTGACTATTCACCTGGGCTCCTAAGCGTGTACCACCAGGAACCTACTGTGCCTTGAGTGAAGGAGAAGGGGGCAAATTCACACTAAAGACTTCATGTCCGCCCCAGGCTAAGATCGTTGTTGAATTAAGATCTCGAATTTAACCAGGCTTTGCACTTGAAAAACAGGCAAGAACTTCAGATTTTGAATCTCTGTTTCCATCTTCTTATAAGATACTCATAGAGGGGCTGGAGAGATGGCTCTGGCTCAGTGGTTAAGAGCATAGCCTGCTCTTCCAAAGGTCCTGAGTTCAATTCCCAGCAACCACATGGTGGCTCACAACCATCTGTAATGAGCTCTACTGCCCTATTCTGGACTGCAGGCAAACATGTAGGCAGAATATTGTATACATAATAAATAAATAAATTTAAAAAAAAGACACTCATAGAGGTAGAGGTTGGAGCGCGACGCTGCTGTAGTCGGTTAGTGCGGATGGAGCAACACTAGGACCCGGGTGGTGCACCCAGAAGGAAGTCACTTCTCGCAGTTCTGTGCTGAATGTCTTGATGTCTGGTTCGGGCTCAGCTTCTAGGATGACACCTGAATTCTGCATCTCGGAGGGAAGGAATGCTGTGTTCACCCATGGCGGAAGGTAGAGGGGCACAAAAGTGACAAAAGCTGTCTTAGTTTCCTTTTGGTTTTCCGGTGTGTGTGTGTGTGTGTGTGTGTGTGTGTGTGTGTGTGTGTGTTCGCGCGCGCGTGCTGGAGTCATAGGCAGCTGTGGACCGCCTGACATGGGTACTGGGAACCGAACTCCGTTCCTCTGCAAGTACAGCCCGTGCTCTTAAGCCCTGAGTCCTCTCTTACTTGTTTTGTTATCAATGCATTTGCTTTCTCAGTTTGCACTCCCTTTTTTGCAGTGCCTTAAAAATAAATATTATGACCATGAGCTGAGACATAATAATTTTTAGTAAACCTGTGTTTTCAAAAATACATAAGAAAAAATCTGTGAGTTTTTTTTTTTTTAAATTTTGGTGTGTGTGTCTGTGTGTGATATGGGTATATAGTCATATCTTGGGTTGTTCTAAAAGACTGCCTCCAAAAGTGTCACTGGCCTTTTCTTTATGTGTCTATTGGGACCTTGGACAAGGACAGGGCATGCTCATCCCCACGTAAATTCTCCCATTTGTCAGCAGCCTTCGGACATTTTCCTAAGCAGGAAAGGTGACAAGGCACCATAGTGTAGTTACTCAGTCTAAAACACTTTCCCATCTTGATGACTAAGACAAACCGTATCATTTTATATTTAGTGGCCTTGTTAATGTTGTTTTAATTAAGAGCACTGGTAGCTTGGGGTTTCAGTGATATCTCTGTCAATATCATAAATCGGCACAGTGAACCGTTTCTCTACATACTGTGTTCACCAAGGGAGCAATGGCAGGTCCAGATTACATGGGGAGGAAAGCTAGGGTTTGCATGCGTGTGCTTACATAGGCAGATGTCACAGCCCAAGAGTGTGCATTCATTTTCCATGCTAAGAATTATATAAACCTATGACGCTAATGAAAGATTATTACTTTAGTACATCCTCTTTCTCCTAAATGTTAAAGTTTTATTACGGTCACGAGTAGCACATCAGCCCATCTTCCATAGCATTGGGTTCTTCACCCATGGAATCAACCATGAACCCAAGAGATTTATTTGATATTGCTGTGCTGGAAGAGTACAGATGTTTCTCATGTTGTGACTTACTAAACAATCCGGGATAACATCTGTTTACACAGCGTTTGCATTTTGCTACATGCTGTGCATCATCCGGGGGTGGTCTGAGGTACCCAGGGGGTTGCACACAGGTTGAGTACAAGTTCTACATCATTGTTCTCTCCGGGGACGAGCATCCACAAGTCTTGGTATTGGTGCGGTATCTTAGGACCCATCTGTTGAGGATACTGAGGAATAGTTGCTGTGTTCTGTCATTTCCAAAGATGCTCACATGATCTTTCAGATTGTATTTACAATATCTATGTTGGGTTGATAATTAAGATGTTTAAATTGTCCCTCATGAGAAAGAACATCGAGGCTGTTCAACATAGACCATGCTTTGTACTGTTGACTTGGGGTGGTGTCATTAGGGGCTAGAGAGTTTGAGTATCTTCTATCCTTGGAACATGCTATGTTAGCTTGCCTTGGCGTCATAGCCATCTAAAGCCCTGCCCATGCTGTCTGAATGGATAAATATTAAAGTTTCAGATGAGAGTTCTGGGGGTTGAGGAGACAGTTCACTCGCTAGCATGCTTACAGAGTGACTGTGAGGGCCAGAGTTTGGATTTTGAGAACCTATGTGAATGCTGGGTCTGGAGGCCAGCCTGCAAATCCAGTCTCAGAAAGGGGAGACTGTGGAGCCCCAGAGCCATCTGGATAATGAGACCAGCTATGTCATCAAGTCCTGGATTGGGTTTGGAGTCCCTGAGTTAGTTTTAGAGACCCTGGCTTGAGTGAGAGACAGTGGGTTGGGTGGGATATCCTGCCTCAGTGGATAAGGTGAATGATTGGTCATGGCTGACTCTTGATTATTAATCTTAAGCCCCCCCACATGCTCACACGTGCTTGTGTGCACATACACAAATTAGCACCCCCATACACACACACATGAAAATAGGAAAGGAATAAAAAAGAAAAGTATGGAATGCAGGAGGGTATCAGAAGAAATACATACAATCTGAAAGTCATGGCTGAAGGGAGGAAGCCTCTCTCACAAATGGGGTCTGGTGAGATGGGCAGAATGTCTTTCTTTCCACAACGTGATTGACAGCTGACTGCTTTTCACATCCATTCTCTGCCACCCAAGAGAAAGGCCACAAAATTAAGAGAAAAAAATCTTCCAGACCAGTGAATTCCCCAAAATTGAAATTCACTTGAGGGAGATGTGTGTCCCTTTGGAGGCATCATTGATGCTTATATGAGATTCTGCAGAACCTATGAAGACAAACACAGTCGCCATCCCTCACCTCAGTGGCCAGCAATAGCAGTGCTTATACATAGATGCCTTCCTGGCTGCAAGTGTGTTTCCCCAGCCACATGGTGAAGCTGACATTTGTTGTGTCTGCATTCTTGGCCAAGTAATAGCACCAAGCCATCCTTATAATCCTCTTGTGTGTTTTAGACTTCTGCGTGAACTACGCATGTGCGTGCAAACACAGTGTTTCAGGACATCCGTGAGTTAGATCCTCTGAAAATTCTTTCATTTATTTAGGAATTTCATTACAGCCAGAGAAAAATTAAGAGCACCCCTTGCAAGGGTGGACAGTGCCATCTTCGGCACTACTGATAATCTACCTTAAATGATTCCTGGGAACGCTCAGACTTTATTTATTCCAGAACTGGGAAAAAGACATATGGTATTGATTTATGAACGTTGAGCAAATTCCAATTCCTGAATGAATGCCACGAATGCAATTTGTTCATTGAGCTTGCAGATGATGGGGGCATTGGATTTGGCTTTGTGGCTTATGCCCTGCTGATCACGCTGTGTGTGTGCACTGAAGGCTGGGAAGGTTCATTGGCAGAGCGTGCCCCTGGTCTGTACATAGCAGGCAGGCATTTCTGGCTCTCTGTAGGGTATTCCTAACACTGTCAGAAACCACAGTAACCACAGAGATCAATTTTATAGTCACTCTGCCAGCAACTGGATTGTTCTAGTAGTTTAGAATACCTAATGCAGTCACATCTGTTTGTGGAAACATAGATCCCATTCATTCATTCATTCATTCATTCATTCTTTCTTTCTTTCATTTATTCAGCATCCTTTGTTCCCTGAGGCACTACTCTTTAAGCCTCAGATCTTGGTACCATGGATAACGCAGACTCGCAATAAAACCATTAATAGATGAATGGTGGGTGTTAGTTCTGTGACCTGCACTCATTTAACCAATCACCTTATTGTTTCTATAACAAATAATACTATTTCAAGAAGCATAATTATCCAGTTTTCATGGCTCTAAATTATAAAGCTGAAAATTTTTAAAAAAGGTACACAGTGAAAATTTTTTCTGTCACCTTCCTTTCAAAAAGCCACTCGGTTCCCTCTAAAGTAGCCCAAGCTAGTTAGTTTATTGCACATCTTTCCAGGCACATTTCTGAATTGTGTCAGTATACACACACACACACATATCTGTAAATTTTTACATGTGTGTTGTGTGTATATTCCTTTTTCAGTGACACGTATTATATATTCCATTCTTTTTCTTTTTCACTTAATACATCTTAAAAATCTCTCTACATAGAGATCAGCTCCTACCTCCATAGTATTTAATTGTACTAAATAATCTATGCATTTTCAGTCTTTATGAATGTTTTCATTTTTATTGAACACAGCATTTGAGTAGGTATGTTTGTGCATGGTTTCTTCTTTTTTCATAACTGAAATCATGAGTTTAAATGGAGTGAATTTTTATGGCAATTGGAAAATAGTTTTGAATGACACTCTGGTAATATTTATGCACAGTGTTGGGGACACCACTGTCTCGATTGTGAAGAGAGATACAGGTGTGTGTTCCTCTGCATGTCTGTACCCTATCTTATATAAGGAACCAATTGTGAAGAAAGATACATGTGTGTGTTGGTGTGGGACAATTTTGTCAATCATGTTTTAAATAAACATTGATTGACCAGACAGGAAGTAGAGGTGGGAAAACCAGACAGGAAGTAGAGGTGGAGCAAGGAGAACAGGAGAAATTGGGAAGCAGGAAGCTTCCCTGGCATTCCTGCGCAGATCTCCAACAAGGCAACATGTAGCAGCCCAGCTGAGAGAAGGTACTGGCTATGTGGCTGACAATGGGTTAATATAACTTATG
>JAQHUG010000040.1:7087414-7110308 GCA_028555095.1 Dicrostonyx torquatus
TCCTCCCAAGGTGACTAAAGTCTCAGTCTTCTAGGAACAAAGGGCAGTGAACCCTGAACACCCTATTTTTTTTCTTTTTCTAGGAGGTAATTTTCCAGGGCCTGGCTGATCTCAGTAGTTTTAGGCATGCCCCAAGCCTAGCATGTTTGAGGGAAGGCCAGCTGCTGTCTCAGAGGAGGGAAACCTCACTCTTCTGAGATGTTCTTTGACGTCTCGGAAGGGGATGTATCACTGGTCCAGCCCTTGGTATCTTTTGTTCTCTCTTGGTACCTTCCCGGCTCTCTGCCCGGGAGGAGTCTCCTCACTGGCACTGGGAACATACGCTGCTCTGCTATTTCATGATTACCCTTCATCCACAATTAATGTGTGGCTCATTCTCACCGCAGAGGCTAAAGTGGCAAGGCTGACATCTCTCCGGATAACTTTTAGCTTCTGTTCCTCTTTGGTGGTCATGCTCACTGTCCGTTTACTTAATGTATTTACCGAGGGTGTTTAGAGATTGATATACATGTGTATATCTCGCTATGTAGCCCCGGGTGGGATAGAATGTGCAATCCTGCCTTAGACCCCCCGTGTGCTAGGACTGTAAGTCCACATCAACACTCCTGGCTTGGTATGTGTAAGGGACAACCTTTATAGAATGTACCAGAAGATTTTTTTTCGCTTTATTTTGTCTTTGTCCTTTTACTTACAGAGGGAAACTACATGTATGCTCTATACTAGGGTAACTAATGCGTGATTGTAGTAGTGAGAAATTCAAAATAGTGCATAAGTCTGTGTCCTCGTTAGCTCTAATCGTCAACTTGACACAGTTGAGAGTTATCTCATTGAGAATTAGAGAACTATCTGGATCAGATTGACCTGCAGGCATGTCCAGTTACTCGTTAACATGTCTTAGTTACTCGTTAATGTAATGGATGTCCAGACCACTATGAATGTCCAGTTTTCCCCTGCCTACCTAAGTTCTGCCCTATCAACAGGCCAAGGCAGTTTCTTTATTCATTAACCAATAAAAGCAGCACATAGACAGAAGGACCTCCTACACCACCTTGCCCTGGCTTCCTCAGCCATATAAACCCTTTTCTCACCTGTGTTGTTTTTGGTCATGGTGTTTGTCACGAACACAGAAAAGCAACTGGAACCATCTGTTATAGAGGAGTTGTTAAATGACCATCAGTTAAGCTGACATCAAGGCATTTCCTCTTCATGGCGTAGCTCAATGACTTTCACAGTCAGGTGTCTTTTACTCATTTTGTCTCTCTCCTCCTTCTAAGAGCATTTGTGGTTACAGTGGACCTGGCCAGACAATCCTGATCAGTCTCCACCCTAAGACCTTCAACGGAATCCCCCCTGTGGAGCATCCTTTATCATTGTCATTGCAAGACACAGCTCTTGCTCCAAGTCAACAAGTCTGAGCCAGATATGAGTTGACCATAGGCTGGGAACAGACTCAAGTTGTCTTGAAGGCTTCATTCTACTGTTGACACTGTCTGATGGGATCCTTAGCATCGGGGTTGGTAGAAGAAACCTAGCTGTCCATTAAGCTAATACATTCCAGAAGTTTACCTAAGTAATCACAAAGCTTTAGGTCAAATGCAGGGGTGGGTGATAAATGATTATTAAAGAACTAAGAGTCATGAGGCTCAAGTCAGTCAGTTTGTCTGCAGAATGTTCGACAAAGAAGTGGCTTTTCCAAGAAACTTTGGTTGATAACAGATAGAGTACCACCTTCACCTCTTCTAGAATTAGAACATGGATGCCTTTGAGGGGAACCTTTTCTTGCCCATGACCACACAGCACATTCATGACTCAACTGTCCTTTGAGATCTTTATCACAGGAAGTCTCCTGCCAGTTTCACTTCAGAGAACAACTTAGGAAGCTGTAAGCAAGTATTCTCTCTTGACATTTCAGAAAGTTAATTTCCTCACTAAGAAAAACAGTCATCTCTTGATTGGCAGCAGAGAAGGGTAAGAGTCCACAGAAGAGACTGCACAGCAAGGTGAACTTGGGCATGATCTAGGGGAGACCCTAGCTTACCCCAAGCCTAGGCAAGCCTGGAGGAACCCCTGAACTGCTGCTAGCCTGCTGGGTTTGTCCAGAGCAGGCTTATTGCTGTCCTGTGGTGCTGAACTACTTAAGGACTGCTTTGGCTGCTAGCAGCTCCCGATGCAACCGGTCTTCCTGACTCTTCTCACCCCTCACTCTCCATACAGACAGGGAGAGCTTGAGGAAATGTGGCCACCATAGTAAAATGTTCACTTGTGATGTGCCATGCACCTGTAGGCTAAAGGTGACAGCATCTCAGGATATGGCTCTTTGAGAGGGTGGGAGTGTGTGTGTGGTTATATAATCCTGATAGAGCGAGGAGAGGAGGGAGTTACATTTAAATATGCATGCAGGGCACCATTGTCAGCCATGAATACATATTTTATCGCGGTAGGAATATCTATGGATGTGGCGATGATGCGGGGGCTGGTTTTGTTCAAATCGGGATTCTAATTCAGTCCTTGAGAACAACTGAGCAGTGTTGTTTCAATGCTTGCCTCTTGGGAGATAGTATGGGTGTGTGCTGCAGCTCTGTCTTATTTATAGAGGCCTCTGCAGCAGATGGAGCGACACCAGCAAGGGAAAGAGCTGGGTTTAAATTTAACCCTTTGGAAACACCTAGCTTCACTAGACGCTGTCTGATTTTCTTACATCTTACGGAGAATGTACAGTTGCATTGGAGCCTGATCTTGCTGTTCTAACGTTCTCATTAAGGCAGTCTTCAGCCTCACAAATCCCGCCAAGAGAGGAGATGCTATTGGGCTTTGATGCTCAGTGTGTGCTCACACTAACTTAGGTGCAGCTGAGCCGTAAATGATGGGGACATTAATATAGATATGCATCCACCTGTTCAGTAAAGTTATACATTCTGGAAGTCAATATTTTTTACTAGCCTGGAACATATACACTGCTCCCAGAGAATGGGTGGCCTAGAGTAGACCCACGTTTTATCTAGCACCAAGATTTTTATTGTTAGCTTTGAAACAGGGTCTCACATAGCCCAAGCCAACATTTAGCTCAGGCTGGCCTTGAATTTATGACCTTCCTGCCTCAGTTTCCTAAGTACTGAGAGTAAGCCTCCATGTCCTGCTTAACAATGATGTCTTTAACATTCTCGCACCATTCTGTACTGTTGTATTTAAAACCATTTTTCTTCAGAGGTGACTCTCTTTCCCCTAATTCTCTCCTGGTCTTGAAGGTCCCTTGTTGTAATAGGTGCGGGTTGTGTTCCCAGCACCTGAGAGGAGCGTGGCCGTTTGTTCCCAGCGCCTGGCTCCCGGCTGCGGCCGCTAGCTTATGCCCAAAATAACCACATGAAAACTGTATTCATTTAAACTCTGCCTGACCCATTATTGTTAGCCTCTTCTTGGCTAACCCTCACATCTTAAACCAACCCATTCCTAATAGTCTGTGTGTCACCATGAGGTGGTGACTTATCAGAAGATTCTAATCTGCATCCATCTGGGGCCAGAGCATCATGGCATCCCCCACACTTCCTTTCTTCCCTGAACTCTGTTCTGTCTAGTCCGCCCACCTAAGGGCTGCCCTATCAAAAAGCAAAGGCAGTTTTCTTTATTAACCAATGAAAGCAACACAAAATACAGAAGATCCCTCCTACACCATTCCCCCTTTTTCTGTTTAAACAAAAAAGAAAGGCTTTCATTTTAATATAGTAAAATTACATATAACAAAATTTATCAAGCAAGAATTATAGTTACAATATTTATATCTATTTTATCTTTTATCATAACTAAGGAAAACTATAACTACAACTATCCATTCTTCAACTCTATCAAAGACTCCAGAAGGATAAAATATTACCTAAGTAAACAAGAAATAAGCAACTTCCAAAACTCTAGAAATGACAGAGACATCTCGCTGCCTGGACAGTCACCCAAAATTCTTTTTTACCGTTGGGGCATCTACAGGCCCATAGCATCCAGCAGGCATTTCCATGAAGCAAAAAAAATTCAAAGACAGTTTAGTCATTTTTTTCTGTGTCCTGCAGAATGTCTCACATACTCTTTCAGGAATCAGGAACCCTGAAGGATCATCTCACCTTTTAGGCAAGCTCAGCAGTCCTCTCTCTGCAGGTTCTTTGTGTCCATTTAAGCAGTCCAGGCAAGAGCAGTTTCTTGCCCAAATGGCTAGCAAACTCTATAAATAGCCTCTTCGATGCCCATCTTCCTCTTGAAGTAGCTTGGTGCTGCCAGAAGCAGACGTGTCTCATTGTCATGAAAATCCCTGTTATTAAAATATTTAAAATGCCATATTCTGTAGTCTTTGAGAGATATGAAGAATGCCTAACTGAAATATATCTATGCATATCTAGAAAATCTAACTAACATGACTACAAGCTTAACTGTTATCAATGATTATCTATTAACAATCTATAGTTCCTAATTACACATTACATTTTTAAATGAACTACACAATCACAATACCTTAATCCAGATCAGAAATATACATATAACAAGATTGATCTTAAACTTATGTCACAAAGCAAAATTTATATCAATGTAAATTATTCATAAGCTAGCTGGCGGCCGAGAGTGGGGCGGGAAGGAGCAAAAGGGCCTGTGCTCCTCTCAGGTGCCGGGAACACTACCCGCACCTCCTACAACAGTCCCTCCTAGTCTCTAACCTTTTATCAGTTCTAAATACTACCGCAATCCGGAATCAGGTGTTTATAATAGTCTTCCCAGTTCTTCACACTTGAGAATTCCAAAACAATGTCACGGTGTATAAAATCCCTAAAGAGTTAACAGCATGGACTTGATTAAAACTTGACTTCCCAGCCGTGTACACTGTCTGCCCATGAGTTGTGAAGGTTGGCGTCCTGACCCTCCTGTCTCTCTCCTCATCGCTTGCTAGCACTGTGTCAGCTCACTTGAGCTAACCTGGGCTCAATTTCTTTACTGAAATGAGAGGTAAGAGGTATGGGCCCTGACAGGTATCACGTAGTACTTTGTTTATACACAAAATGGGAGGTTGGTCTTCTGGCGTGGGTTAGGCAGCATGAGAGAGATATCTCATAGTTACATAGGCTGAGCCTAAATTCTGGCTTTGCCATTCAGGAGCCTCTGTGGGGATTTTGGTATTCGTTTTGTACGTCTGTGCTTTAATCTCTTTGCTGGTAAGATGGAGCAATCATAACCTTTCCTGTACCGGACTGAGTATGCGGGGATGGCACTGAGATGCCCCTGGTGGTCCGGATGGCTCTGTAATAGTATAACACACCCTCCTACTCCCTAATGTGTATACTGCGATCGTGATCATCGAGGTGATGGTGTTGGGATATGGGCTCTTGGGTGGTTCCTGGAGCAGAAAGGCCTTCGGAAACCTACGGCCGTCCCCACGAAGGAGGCCCAGGGACTCTTTCTTACACGTGTCACACTTGCCAGTCCCCAGGGCTGTGAGAAGTAAATGGCACTTCTAGTAAGCCACTCAGTCCGTGGCATCTGGTATGGCAGTCTGAGCAGACAAGGGCCCCTCCCAGATCTTCATGTGGAGCAGGTCCTCCAGTAGGCTGTCCGTGTGACCGTCCTCCTTATATTCTTGGTGGCCCTCTGTGATGGCTGCTACCAGAATCCCATTTCACCGTGAGGAATTTGGGATCTAGTTCAAGTTCACCCAGGTGGGAGTCAGCCTCCCTAGGTCTCCAGAGTAACCTGACAGGTTTTCAAAGATGCTGTGTGTTAGCTCGGGCTTTTGCTGTTCTCCTCTATGCCAGCCTTCATTCCCCTATATCGAGGAGATGGATGTTTGGGCAATGAAAAGAAACACAATGGGGTCAGCAGTGAGATGGCCCTGGGGGCGAGGCTCTCACCTCTGAGCCTGATAACCCCACTTCAGTCCCTGGGACTCCCGTCGCGGAAGGAGAGAATTTACTTCCACAAGTTTGCCTCTGACCCACAAAACAATTAAGCAAAGTAATGTGTTTGAAGAGGAGATGATGTGTATTGGATGTTTAGTGTCTGTTTCACAGCAAATGCTGGAAAAAAAATACTGGACATTTAATATTAGATTTATGCCTTTTTTATCTCTCAATCATCATTTTAAGTGATTCTGTTTCTAATATTGTCTTTAAAATTTACACCCCCCTACCACCCAGAATTTATGAAATGACCCATTCTTCTCTATAGGACACAAAATTTGCTGGTTACTATGTTGCAAGCATAAGGGAATAACGATACTCTTTAGCATTCTCCTAGGCAGAAGCACACTCCCGGTGAGGGTCAGGGCTCAAGGCTGAGTGTAACCCTGTCGGCAGAGTCTTCTCGTTTGCACGTTGAAAAGATGTCATTAAGTCTGCGACACCCTTGTGGAACTCAAATAAATGATAGGTTTGTAACTGCATTCGAGATTTTGCCCCTGTGCTGTTAAACAACCAATTTCTGTTTTCCTTTGGAACGAATACTTGCTTTGGCTTCTAGGAGATGTGGCACCTCCAGAACTGCAGATTATCTGTGGCCAGCCTGACCCGGAGCTTTCAGGAACACCCCCATTTCATGTTCCCAGGAGACAGCCTCGTTGAACATTTTTATCTTGGGCACAGTGTCCTCGCACTAGTGTGGCACACAGACCTGCTCACTGCGGCTACTTGGCCCATCCTTTTTAAGTTTTCATCTCTGCGCATGTGTCATCGGGCCTCTCCTCTTCCTGACACAGTCGTCTGGACCGAAGACATCTCCGTGGAATTCCCAGCCCACCTTCTCAAACACGCATGTCCTTTCCACCTCAGCCAAGGACAGCTCTTCACTGCTGCACTAGGTCATGGCTTCACGAGTTGTCACCTGGACTGTTGAACATCCGTTTGTTTTGTTCTCTGGCTTTCACCATTGCTCAGTTTTGGTCAAGATGGTTTTTGAAACCCTTAGAGTCCAGTCCCCTGCTCAAGATGCCGCACACTTTGTATCATATTTACAGTAAAGTGTGGGGTCTGTGGGCTGCTTCTTAGGGCTCCTCTCCTATAGGGCTCCCCTTCTGGTCTGTTTCACCTCTTCCGGTCATAGAGGGTGCACTTTGTCTCTGGGGCCTTGTTACAAACTTTTCTTCTATTTAGGGCTCTGTTGCTCCTTCAATCATCCGGCTGCCTGGTTCAATAATGCCTGGCAGAGAACCTCTATGTGCACTCTCCGAAACAGTGTGTGACCCCTCCCCTGGCCCCTGTTCTCTGTCATCTGACTTCATGTCACCTATCACCAGTTGTGTCGTTTTCAAGCACGTGACTTCTGATGATAAACAATGCTGTCCTGTAACAGGTAAACCCTCTGAAACCCTTGGAGCCCCTAGTTCTGCTCTGATTCTGACCCTGGCTTCCCTGGCAGATCCTGCAAACGAAGAGTTCTGTCCGTCCTGTATCAGATGGCAACAACCAATGGGGCTTCCAGGCTGTCCATGCATCTGGGCTTTCCTTCAAATGGGGGTGGTATCTCTGGTCCCCCTTTCAGGCTCAGAAGACACACTCTTCCTTTTCAGTTCCTGGATGGTTTAGAATGAAGGACCCCAGAGACCTGGGTGCCTTCAACACACCGTCAAGACGCAAAACATCAGGCCAGCCAGCTGGATGCAATTGCAAGAGGGTTTAATGTCTCTCAGAACTGAGGATGCCACAGCCTGAACTGAGCATCCCCTTCCACCCTAGAGTCAGTATTTATAGTCTATAAAAACAGATTATACAGTTTCTATTAGCTACTTTGAGGCGAGGGAAAAGTTCAGTCATGTCAGCTTGACCTTGTCTAGGTACATCTGGTGTTCTCTATTCATCCTTTAACTCTGTTAGCTAGGCCCGACCTTCAGGCTATAGGCTTACTGTTGCTGTGGGTCCGAGTGGCCTTGTTTTAAAGATACCAAGTCACCTGGCATTATCCTGTTTAGGTTAGCAGGAAATCATGGCCGATGTCCCTATTTTGGGCTTGGGAGAAGGGGGGTCATGGCGTTACCGCTGCTGTTAACCCATTCCATTTCAAGAAAGGTCACAGCTCAAGAGTGGCTGAGTGGAACAGATGCTCAGAGCTTGGTCTGCAAAAGGGGCTTATAGATGATGTCCCAAGTCCTTTTGGGGGTTCCACCTCGTGTGTTCACTAGCCCAGAAGCTTCTCAAATCCTGTCACTTAAGAGTTTTGTGGAGGTATCATGACAGTGGCACGAGTGATTGTGTCATTGATCATTGGTGATGAATTCAATCTCCATTTCTCCTCATCCAGAAAGGCGTGGCTGGGGCTGAGCGTGCCACCCCTCAAATGATAGAGCTGGTTTCTCTGATCACCAAGTGTCAGGTGAGGTTAGAAGGGGCTTGCTATTGGCAAGAGGGATGCTTTTAAATCTCCTGTCACTCAGGAAGTTCCAGGAGTTTTAGGAGCACTGTACCAGGAGTTGGGGACAGATGGCAGCTCTTCCACATCACACCAGTCTCCCAGGCTCCCGTTATACTGAGGTGTCTAGCAGTCATCAAAAGATGACCTTCTAATTAAACCCCAGAGAAACGGATCGCTTCTTGAGTGTTCACGGCGCAGAACATCTGTGTGTCACTGAGGTCACAGGTCCATAAGTAAGGGAAGAGATGACATCACCAAACGCATGGAGAGGTGGACATGAGTGACTCCATGCTCCTCGGGGACAGAGAAGAGGGGCAGGGCTGCTCCTGATGTCCACTCGGAGTTCCCACCTATGATGTCTTTTTTTTCCCCTTTCTGTACTGAGTTTGCCCAGCCTCCTTAAACAACATTTCCCCGGCAAGTCTGAAAGGGTTTTCCTTTTTTTTTCTTTTCCCCAAAAGAAGGCCACGGAGGCCATGGTTTCATTTCTGCTGAAATTACAGGAGTGTTCCTCAGATGTTGCATTCAGACTTTCTGACTCGATGTGTGTTGATGATGTATCTGCAGGTTACAAATTAAATCAATTTTTAAGACACTGAGTGATTTCTCCATTCGGAGCTAATCCTGCCTGCAAGCATCATCAATCCAGGTTTTAAGCCCCTCCCCCCAGTTCTATTGTTCCTTTCACTAAGGTTCTCTCTGCCCCATCTGTCTCTCCTGCGTGAAAACAAAACAAGGCTCATTTTTAACCTTTCCCCTGCATTCCTCTCAACTGGGCTTGATGGGGGTGAGATTTCAGGATGGCTTCCTTCCCTTTTCTCTCTCCTCACCTAATGCTGCTGGATAGAGACAGGCTGTTTAGACAGAACCTTGCCTCTGAGGGGCTTTTCTCTGCCTTGTGATGGGTCCCGGACAGCTTGGCACCAGATCCACAGAACACTCTATAACTAGTGAATATTCAGGGCAGAAATCTATTTGTGCCTTTGATCCGGAGCTGGCCACCTGGGGTGCTGGCTGCAGACTGAAAGGAAACTTGGAGGACAGGCGTCCCCTGAAAAGGACCTTAGAAATCACAGTTGTCTCCTCAGAATTCAAACTTTCTTACTAAGGACTTCTGGTTTCATTATGAACCAAATAAATGCCTGGCAGAGAGGAAGAATGCGTGGTTATAAAACACACACAAAACCAACTTGAGAATACAAAAACGACACCCAATTGCTGGAAGTTCCCTAGAGCTGGGTAATTAAATTAAATTGTGTTTTCCAGAAATACCTGGAGTGGCTCCATCTTCCAATAATAGACAGGTTTGTTTTTTTTTTCCTCCCTCATGCAAAAGTATGTCTAAACTCTCAGAGAAAAAAAAAAAAGCACCCAGTAGGGTTGTCTGTTATGGGAAAGCGGCTTGCCCTCCCTTTTCTTTGTCAAACGCTATCCTGAAAGGCCAGGCCAATTCTGTATTCAGAAGCAGAGGCGCGTTAGGATCAATCGCTTGCCACAAACAGGTAATGTCTACGAAATAATGAGATTTGATGGAACATAGACAGTGTTTACTGAGGCCCAGTCTGCCTGGTTTATTGTTTTGCCGAGCGGTGGCTCACAATAGTTCAGGCTTCTGTATCGGTCTGATAAGAACACTGACATAATTGAACTTTAAGCGGAGGAAGAACCCACGGGGCTTCTCTTATTAATATTTCTCTGTAAAGTGGAAGGCCGTCATGGCTTGAAGGAAGACACGCCTTTGGCCTGCGTGTGATAGACAAAGGCTTCCTTATCTGAACAATCGCTGCCCTAGTTTTAATGGACAACGCCTGGATATTTGCCTTAACATCTCTCTTATCTCTTTGTTTCGCTTTTGTTTCGTTGTATTGCATATTTTCTTCTTTACATGTGCATTTGTATGCTGTGTGTGCCTATGCATACATGGGCACATGTGTGCATGTTGACATGTGTGGACATGCCAGTGAAGGCTTGAGATCGACTAGGGGTGTCTTCCTTGGTCACTCTGCATCTTATTCTTCGAGGCAGAGTCTCTCTCACAGTTGAAGGCAGAGCTCAGGAGCCACCTCCCTAGCCACAAGAGGTCTTTGTTGTTGAATACACACACACACACACACACACACACACACACGGGTGTTTTGCCTGCATACCAGTTTTCTTAACCACTGAGACATCTTTCAAGTTCTTGCGATGCATTTTGGGTCTCACAGTTCTTTCATTGCTCTCAGGAAACACCCCCCTGCTACTTGCTCCTGTCTTGGTTATCACAGTAGCCATGCTAAGTTCAAGTACAAAATTAGCCCACTCAGGCTGACACGCTGTGTATGATATGACATCTGTGTATTTTGTTTTTAAAGTAGAAGAATCTTTCTCAGCTCTTGGGGAGCCAGTCTGACAGTCACCAAAGCCACCCACCCCAAGCAGTGGCTTCTGAGTCTATGGTCTCTCCCTGAAGAAGGATGAGCATAGACCAAGATTCAGCAGAATGAATATAGACTTATTAAGGAAAAATAAGAAAAACTTGAGAACAAGAGTGCTTCCACGGGAGGAATACTGACCTGCTGCAGTGCCCAGTGGCCACTTGGGAGGCTTGAGTGGGAATTCAAGATGAGACTGAGGTCAACTTTATTGAGATTGGTTGCTTTTGAATGTACCGTGGACTAAGCTACTCCTGGGCCCAACAGGAGACCCGGTCGTGCATTTCTTGTTCTGTGGAAGCAGTGGTTTCATAGACCACCAACCCTGGCCAGTTGGGCACCAACCCTGAAGGACCTTTCACATTCAAATCAGGGCAACTGCTTTCCACCTTTTGTGGACTGTGGAATCAGATTATTTTGTATAAGTGCAGATGCAGATGCAGATTTGCGCTGTGTGCAGGTTTCAGGGTCGCACAGGCTCTCCTTTGGCTTCCTTCTGTATGTGGTCATTTTCCTTGGGAAGAGTGGGGCCTATTCATAGATACCGAGACCGCCACTCTCCTGACCCCTGCATAGTCAAAGGCTTTACCTCTGTTGTCCCCTGCTAGTAAATATTTCAGTTGCATCGCCTCTTTTCTTATTTCAAATAGCCCGAGAATGGACACAACCCTTCTGATGTGCTCAAGAAAATTTCAGTTTCTCTGAGTGGAATAGTTTGATCAGATCTCCGGTTGCCCCCATGGAGGTGGTCTAAACCACATTTTCGCCTCTTCTGAAAACCCTGATGCAACTTGCTTTCCAGTCCGAGTCTAATGAATGTAGTGGCCTTCCCCCTGTAATTAGCTTACTTTTATCATATGGAAAACATGACTCATAGCTCATCAGGTCTGTATCATGCTGTCTGCTTACAGCCACACTTGTGGCCCACCATGAAAAAGTATTTAAAATGATATTACTGCTGTCTGTGTTAGTACCACTCCCCTGATGCTCATGGAGTCATACTGTATAAACCTCACATTGAAGTGGGATGTTTGGGTTCAGATGAATCTTGAATGCACTCCCTTCTGAGCTGTAGGACCTTTACATTCCAGAGGACCAGAAGATTCTGACTGCACTACAGCTTGGATGCCAACCGCCCCCCCCCCCCCGGGAAGCTTTGAATTCTGGTTAAAGTGAGAGCACCATTTGACACAGTCGTGAGATTCCGAAGGATAAGCTGATACTAGGGTGGGCAGAAAGCGCCGGCTGTGCTTTCTTTCATAATGCACCGGCGTACTGATGCATTCAGGGTCCAGCAACATTCACTTGCTTCCTGCTCGGGCTGCCAGCTTCTCACCCTGCGGTAGGCGGATGGAAGAGGCTCAGCACTCGCCTCCCTCACTCCTACAAAGTCACCGGGGCCCCATGGTCCAATTAGTGTCTGGCAAAAAAGCTCCTGTCTTCTCCACAGCCCTTCTGGAGGCAAGGGCGACTCCAGTCAGACTTTGTGGAGACTAGCTTCCAAGAAAGCACAAAGAAGGGATTTATATGGAGGCTGCTGGCTCCGCTCAGGGCACTCTTTCTCCTTTGTGTGTCCACGCCACTCGGGAGCTACGTCTCTGCCTATCCACCCCCACTCGGTTACTATATGGGAGTAGAGCCTGTGGCAGGCCTCACCCCTGGCAGCACCAAGTCTTCAGAGAGGCCATTACACAGTCACTGTGGGGACATGGCTTCTTTATGATGGGGGTAAGCATCCGTGTTCTCCAAGTGCAGACTCAAGGGCCTCCCACACACGCAATCTCTACAGCAAATATTTATTTGAGCGGCACTAGGCTTGAGCTGGGGAGAGGGCAACGAGGAACATAGACAAACGGTCTTTATTCTCTGTACAGTGACGGTAGCTGACACTTATCAAACTAGTCAGTCACCTGACATTGTTCTAAGATGTTGTACCTATTGGGGCTCCTTTGAGTCTCTCAGCCAAGGAGGCAGGAACTATCATAGCTATCCCAGAAAGGACAGAGAGGTTAGATAACCTGTGAGGTCCACACAGGATTTTTATTTATTTATTTTTGGTTATTTAAGACAGAATTTCCCTATGTAGCCCTGGTCATCCTGGAACTAGCTCTGTAGACCAGGCTGGCCTCGAACTCACAGAGATCCACCTGTCTCTGCCTCCTGAGCACTGGCATTAAAGGCGTGCGCCACCACTTATTTTATTTCATTGCATGTGTATGTGTGTATGATGTATGTGTGTTTGCATGTATGCAGGCCTCTGTGCATCAGTGTGTCCAGGCCAGTTGATGGCCGATGTCTTCTTCAGTTGATATCCACTCTATTTACCGAAAGGGTTTCTCTCCATGAGCCCAGAGCTCAGTGACTCCACTGTTTTAGCTCGCCAGGCTGTCCTGGGCATGCTCAGTCTCTACCTCTTCAGCACTGGGGAGCAACCACCTGCTTTGGGGATCTGAACTCCAGTCCTCACGTTTGTGTGTGAGCTACAGCACGTGGGTTTTACCAGCCTTTGAGATGGTGAGGCACGCTAGGCTCTCGGCTTGTATTATGTGTCTTCTCTGTGTGCTCGGACATACGTTGACACAGATGTGACAGGCAGGAAGGCCCATCTTCAGGGGGATGAAGATGTAGCTTAGTAGGGTAGAGTTTTGCCTAGCAACCTGGGCTTGATCCCTAGCATCACATACACTGGGCATGATGTCATTTATATGTGATCCAAAAATATGGGAGGTGGAGCAGGGAGGGTCAAAAGTTCAAGGTCATCTTTGCTGTGGCATGAGTTGATAGCCATCGTATGACACTTGTGACCTTATCTCCTTACTAGAAGGAGGGGAAAGAGGAGGAGGGGGAGGAGGAGGGGAGGGGAGGAACCTGATAGGACTGGAGGTTCCATGTGGGCCTGGTTCACAGCTTGTCTGAAGCCCTTGAGTTGCATGCAGACTTGAGCCTCCATATACCGGCTACTCCAGTCTGTCATTTCCTTTCCTACTGACTGCCCCTGCTTCTGCTGCTTTCTCTCTTGTTTTCCAAATTTGGCTAAACTTGGTGATGGGTGACTAGTGAGCCAATAACAAAAAAAAATATGTTTTTTTGGGGGGGGGTGCTGCCCCAACCTAAAACAAAAAATGTGTTTTGACCTGGTCACTTTCCCATGATGGATGAGGGGTGTTGCCTAACGTCCAATGCCACTCAGATAGGCCTAGTCATGTAATTTATATAAAAGGGGGACCTGTAGGGCCCACGGGTCTACCCCCCTTCCTGGGGTTCATTGAGGACAGTTTCTGGCCAAACATCTTGTTGCAATTTCCGCCTAAGCATCCTGTTTGTTCCTGTGCTCCCTCTGCCCCCATAGTGGATAGCTATAGGTCCTTTGTTTATTCCATCTTGGGCCTGGTAATTTTCCACCTGCCTTGGGGATATTCCAGTGTGCGGCAGCCAGGTGTGTAAGGTTTTTCCTTAAATAAATGACATTCGGCATTCTCTCCTCACGAATGAGACCCCACGTCTCTTATGTGTTCCTTTAATCTCCAGGCCCTTGCCCGGCTCGCAGACGGTACAGTAGCGCAAACTGTACTGTAGAGAGTAACACAGGCGTTACATCTGGGTGGCTGGCATTGACTCTTCTAGCCATTTTCCAGTTTGGGCAAGATGCCAGCAGAAGCTGGGACCTGAGGCTTGAATGGCATTTCCTTTAGCTTTGCTGGCACCCCCTGGCCCAAACTAATTGCTGCCACCTGAGTTTGAAAAGTCTTTGAAGTGTTGAGTATTTTCTCTGGGGGACAGCAGGCAAGCCTTGACTCGGAAGGCGAGCTGGTGTCTGTGCGAGCCTGACCTTCAAGCAGCCCCCGCCTTGTCGGAAGTGCGCCTTCATCCTGTTGTTTCTCCCCCCCCCCAGGAGAGGAGTCTGTTGCTAGTGCCTCCCCAGGTAGACACACCTGTCGTCAGTGATTCCCCTTCCATCTGGGTTGCAGGCTTCAATTGAGAGGCGGCTGCTCTTGTTCATCTTCTTAGCCTCAGCTTTAAGTATTTTAAGCCCTAAATTGCGATGGTTCCTTTCTGTAATGAGGGCTGCCCGGTGGCCGCCAGTCACTTTAACCACATTCCTGTCCCCCATCCACCGGGTGTCTGCAGTACCTCCCTCGTTGTCACATGCAAATATGTAGTTAGACATTATCTCTTGGCCCTGGAGGGCAGCATCTTCTGCTACTTAGGACTTCTGATAGAGTCACAAAAGGCATTTGTCAGCTCTGTGCCATTCAGGTGTCTGGTAGCTCACTATTTCTGTGGCTCTGTTCTAAAACATTCGATGAAAAATTCCAGAAATGTAGCCAAGACGGCTCTTTCATTCCCAGCCACTCAGACCTGAATAATCATACAGAAATTACATTAATTGCAACACTGTTAACTCCAGCTTCTTATTAACTAATTCTTACATCTTAAAGTAACCCATTTGTATTCATCTGTATATTGCCACAAGGCTGTGGTAAGGTTCCGGCGTTCAGGCGACTTTCTCCTTTGGCAGCTGCATAGCATCTCCTTGACTTGGCCTACTCTCTCTCTCTCTCTCTCTCTCTCCCTTCCAGCCTGGCAATATTCTGCCCTGCCATAGGCTGTTGCAGCTTCTTTATTAACCAATGGTAATAAAATGTATTCATAGCATCCAGAGGGGAATCCCACATCCCAGAAATAAATAATTCATGAATTTTAAATTGTGCACTGACCCCAGTAGTGAACAAGATCATGCAAGGCCAGTGGATATACTCTGTTGCTGCCCAGAGCATGTATCTTCCCTTGGTTGGACATACCCATGATGAACACATGACACACTTAGGAATCACTTAGTTCACATGGGCGCTGTCTTAAGGTTTCTTTTCTATTGTTGTGCAGAAAATCCCTGGCAAAACAGCTGAATGGAGAAAGGGTGTGTTTTAGTTCCTGGGTCAGGGCGAGGCAGCCAAGGCGGTCAGTCACATCACATCGACAATGAAGACCAGAGGGAGACGAATACAGTGGTCTTCATTTCCTCTTCATGAGTATAGGATCCCTGCCTAGGGAATGGTGCCCCCCCCCCAGTGGACACACCTCTCCACACCAATGGACATAAGACATGCTCAGAGACCTGTGTTCCAGAAAAATCCAGATGCTTTCAAGTTGATGGTGGAGATGAGCCATAGCGGTAGCACATGTATGTCATCAACTCGGATGCCATGGTATGGAATTTCCTGGGCTCAGATCACCCTTATTCCCCTCAATCATAGCCTCCGAGAACAAGGGCAGTGATGTTGATATGAGACCTGCCAAAGGGAAGCTGTCAGGTGCTCTCCTTAGACAGCACCTCACATTGTGCAGAAAGGTAGAACACTCTAAAATCTTTTTTTAAGAAAAGATTTGTTTTCATGTATGTGTGTATGCGTCTGTGCGTGTATATGCACACATGGGAGTGTGGTGCTTATGGAGTCCTCAAGAGGATGTTTGCATCTCCTGGATTTGGAGGAGGTCGTAAACCACCGGACAGGTTCTGGAGCTGAACTCCGGTCCCCAGGAAGAGCTGCAACTGCTCCTAACCACTGAGATTTTGGTACCATCTGTGGTTGCTGACATCCGCTAGGAGTCTGAAATGTGACCCTCCACGTGCACAGTTGGGGCCTCAGGAGGTCTTTTGCCTCTTTTGAGTTTTGAGGCAGTCGTCCTGGATAGTGCAGGCTTGCACTGAATTCACAGAGCTCCACTTGCCTCTGCCTCCAAAGCAGTGGGATTAAAGGTGCGCCACCTAACCTGGCTTAACGGTGAACTGGATGATGCAACTACAAAGACATTTCATAGCATTTCGGTGACTCGGTATTACACTTGCTGTGTCTGTACTGTAGTCTCGCCATATCGGTAGTAATAATAATAAAGTAGTCAAGAGACAAATAGGTAACCGGTAAAAACAATGATCTTTGTTAAGAGCACCCCATCCTGCTCCTCCTCTTCTCTCCCCCCTTTTTTTCCCTCCCCCATTCATTCCCTCTGCCTTTTGTTTTTCTGAGACATGGTCTCATGTATCCTGGGCTGTACTTGAACTTCCTATGTAGCTGAGGATGTCTTGAACTGATCTTTTGGCCTCGACCTGCTGAGTGCTGAGATTACAGGTGTGTGCCAGCACATCTGGCTGATTTGGTGCTGGAGTTAGCATTTGGGGCATCATATATTCCGGGCCGGCACTGTACCAGCTGAATAAAACTCCAGCTTTTGAGCTGTATCTCTCTTAATATTAAATTTGTGTTGTAGAAAACTGGATTTTTAGATTTTGAAGATTATTATTCAGTTGACTCTACAAAGATATATGGTTGTTTTTCTCACATAAAAGCCAACAACAAAAGAAGAAAATTGTATTCTTTGATTACTGTTGTAATTTTAGATAAAATATTCTCCCCAAATGCTGACGGCTATTTGCAGGCAGTGATGGGCACATACAATGGTCAAGCTATTGCCTATTTTATTTCTGTCTTGTTTCATCTGTTCCACAAATAACTTTGTGAAACTTCCTTTTACTGTAAAAAAAGATGGAATTGAGAGAGAGAAAAGGACCAGTTTGCAGGGCTTGCTAAAAATGCCTGCAGTACAAGAGTGAGTCCAGGTCCCCTTGCTCCCGTGGAGAAGCTAAGCCTGGTTGCAGGAATCTCTAATTCTAACGCTATGGAGGAACAGTCAAGAGATTCTCTGGGCTTGGTGGCCAGCAAGTCTCATTCATTTAGCAAGTTCAGTGAGAGACCCTGTCTAAGAAACATAACATAACCTCATACATGACTGAGGAAGACACCCTCCATCAGCCTCTGGCCTCTGCACACATAAGCAAACATACATGAACACATACTCCCCAACATGCGTTAACACAAGTACACCACTGATGAAGGATTCCCGTCTGTATGCTGTGAATATGTTTTACTACCATTGGCTAATAAAGAAGCTGCTTTGGCCTATGGCAGGGCAGAATAGAGCCAGGTGGAAAAATTAAACTGAATGCAGGGAGAAAGAAGGTGTAGCCAAAGAGAAACCATATAGGTGCCGAAGGAGAAAGATGCTGGAAACTTACCAGTAGGCTACAGCCTCATAGTGATATATAGATTAATAGAAATGGGTTTATTTAAGATGTAATAGCTATCTAGGAATATACCTAAGTCATCGGCCAAACAGTGTTGTAATTAATATAGTTTCTGTGTGATTATTCAGGTCTGGGTGGCTCGGAAACCAAAGTGTGATCTCTGTTTACACACCCTACTCGCCCGTAAATAACCAGTAGCTAGAGGATTAACTTCGAAAAACCCATGGTCACAGAGACTTTCCTTGGACTAAATGTTGGCGACATGACCTCAAGGACCAGGGCTTAATTTCATAGTGTGATACTTTTGTCTCTCTGCCGCTGATGTCCCGAGGACATAAAATGTTTTGAGCTTACAAGTCTTGGGAGAGTTGTAAATGAGGAAGTACATGTGCTACACACAGCTGACTGACTGTCATTTAGGAGCAGGGGAGAGCTCCTGATGATGATGACAAAATAATGACAATATTAATATTTAATGTGTCCACCTATTTTAATTGCTTTCATCCTTAATGAGACAGAATCACCTTGAAGATGCTGTCCTTCCCCATTCCTTTGACGCATAGTGTAGATTTCTTTACAAAAACAATTGTTTATTTTAAAAGTTACATTGTTTACTTTTGTGTACATGTGTGAGGTCAGAGGACAACCATGTGTGTTCTGGGAATCCAGAACACGGGCTATCAGACTTGGCAGTCCACCGGGCCATCTTGCTCACCTAAGAATGGAGTTTTGTAGGTTTCCTCCCTGTAAATTGTCCCTGAGAACCCAGCTGTTCCTTGTGATCATGCAGGTTTCATTCTCCTGAATCTCTGCAGCCTGTTACCTTTTTACCTTTCTGCCCTTTCCCGGCGACATCTGTTCCTTGGGGAGTTTTTTATTTATTTATTTTAAACAGTGTTTTCTCAACCGTGGAATTCATTTCTCTTCCTTTGTTGGAGAGTGACATTCTAATTTTCTATACCCAGCCCTCACACAGAATGGCTGTTCCTTGGTGCTGCTCCAGTAACGTGGACGCCTAGAATCTAAGCCGCGGCGACACTTTCCCTCTGAGATCATCGCAGCGGCTTGCTTTAGAGAAGGCCTTTTCACACGAACTCTCTCTGTCTTGGGATTTTAACATTCTGTCACACAGACAGGTGCTTCTCATGTTGTTAGAACTTATTTCTAATTACAGAAATACATTTGTTTCAGCATAACTGGGGTTTTGCTCAGGTTGAAGGTTCCCTGGCTTTAGAACAAAACCCAGCGATGTTTGAGAACACTAGTATGACAAATGGCTGCCATTGAGGAGGGCTATTTCCGCACTATAGAAGCCTTTCTCCATGGTCTTAGAAAGGGCATTTCATGGAGGGAACATGTGTTATATGGTCACTTGGGATGATGCTTCCTTTCGGTTCATGTCTCTCCGTGTGATTGAATGTTCGCATTCTTTGCGTCTCGGGCTTCTCACGGCTGCGTGCCTTCTCTGCCCCCATTTCTGTAATTATATCACGGCCTGCTTGGAAATGCCAGCTGCATCCCGAGGCTCTTCGACATCCACAAGCATCGTTTATGATGGGAATGTTGTGAGGTTGGACTATGGTATTTCATGATTCATTTATTTGTTTGTCGGTTCGTTGACTTAGCCACGCAGATATAGAGAAATGAGAGCGGGAAGCTCTTGAGGCCTTAAGCGTCTGACATGATTAAGAGAGGATGATGTGTGTTTCATCCTCTAAGAAGGGGGTGGATAATGAGGCTGCAGTTGGACCAGTAACCATGCCTCCCGATGTTGATCTGAAGTCACGGTGTTTAGACCTGGGGCTGCTGTAGATGAGATTGGGGCGGTGCTTCTGAGAAGCTGACACTGTGGACGATGGAGAATGCTTTAAGGCCAGTGGCTCTCAACCTTCCTCACGCTGCGACCCTTCAACACGGTTCCTCGTGTTGTGCTGACGCCCAACTATAAAATTATTCTCATTGTTACTTCATGACTGCAATTTCGCAGTTGTCATGAATCCTAATGTAAATATCTGATACGCAGGATGGCCTTAGGTGACCCTCGTGAAAGGGCTGATCGGCCTCTAAGGAGTCAGAACCCACAGATTAAGAACTGCTACTTTAGGGCCTCAGCTACTTCTAAAGTCATCCACTCTAGCTCCAGGCACAGCTGTGTGAGACAAATGTAGACAAAGGGTACACAATGAAAGCATTTCAGACTTCCACGGGCGGGCAGGGACAGTAACATGCCTCTCCTGGATCTTCCTTATGGCTGTACCAAGGACATTGTGCATAAATTGAACTGAGAGGCCCCCAAAACATGGAGAGAATAAGATAAGCAGGTTCGCTCATGTGGCTGAAGACACCAACAACTATTGTAAATGAGGGGAGAGGAGAGGTGCTTGTTGTGTTCCCCAGCCGCCAGCCACTGGCCTGCTCAGCGGCTGGCCGCCTGCACCCGAAATAACCACGTGAGGACAGTATTCATTTAAACTCTGCCTGGCTTATTATCACTAGCCTTTTCCCGGCTAGCCCTCACCTCATAAATTAACCCATTATAAAAGTCTGTAAGTCACCACATGGTGACGTAATGGAAAGGTCTAACCTGCATCCATCTGCGACGGTGGCTCGTGGCATCTGGCTTACTAACTTTCTTCTCCTCTCAGAACTTTCGTTCTGTCTACTCCGCCCACCTAAGGGCTGACCCATCGTATAAGCCAGGCAGCTCTTTATTCAACCAATAAGAGTAATACAAAATACAGGAGAACACTCCCACATCAAACAACCCCCAAATAGTCACAGACAGAAGGGATTTACCAACAAATGCGTACTGAGAAGGGAACAAGAAGCCAAGCAAGACAGAAAAGGTAAGAACTGATCTGATGCAGCTGACCAAACCCAACTGTGACCTGTGATAGCGGAGCAAGAACCTGGACTTCAGTCTCTGTGAGACCATGATGAATTCCAGCATCCCTCTAAGGTAGGGTCCATGAAGCCATGTAGGGCTCTGGGGCTGTCATCTCCTCCAGTTAGTGGTGAGCCTTCCCTACTGTAGTGTTCCTAGACACAACATGGGGAATCTGGATTTCTACCCAACCCAAACCAAAGAAGCACTCTCCTACAGGGGTATGTGAGAAAAGACACAGTGTGGTCAGCATCACCCAAAAATGATGACAGTTCCCCACAGTGAGGAACTGGTAGAGTGAACACTATAAGGTCAGACAGAACTCCCTCCCTTCTCCAGCAATCAGAAGGGCCTCCTTAAGCGTCACCAATTCAAAGAGAAAAATCTGTGTTTCTACATCAGCTGTGAGGGACACACACTTTCTATCCATCAGTCACGGAGAGGCATGCCTTCCAACCATGCCCTTTGCAGCAGTTTTAGAGCGATCTGGCTAAAACCAGTTTAATTAAGATCCAGAATCCCATACTGAAGTCACAGTACAAAACCTGGTATTTATATAAAGATCTTTACATACTCCAAGTGTGGAGGTGCATTCTTGTACCCCCAGTACTTCAGAGGTGCAGGCCGAGGGGTTAGAAGGTCAAAGTCATGCTTACATAGTGATTTTTAGGTAAGCCTGAGCTACCTGAGATCCTGTCTCAAAAACCCAAAAGGTTCTCATCATTGAGATGACAGAGATGGGTGGTGGTGGTGCAAGCCTTTAATCCCAGCACTCAGGAGACAGAGGCAGAGGCAGGTAGATCTCTGTAAGTTCAAGGCCAGTCTGGTCTGCAGAGCAAGTTCCAGAACAGCCAGAGCTATATAGAAAAACCCTGTTTTGAAAAACAAACAACAGAGAGAGAGAGAGAGAGAGAGAGAGAGAGAACAGAGATGATAGAACACCTGACAAAGACATTTTAAAAACAATGATAAAAATATCCCAGTGAGAAATTGCAATCATACCTGAAACACATGGGGAAAAAAATCAATAATCTCAGTAAGGAAGTGGAAATTTCTCTCAGAGAATTGAGACCTAAAGAGGAACCGAAGAAAAGTTTAGACTGGAAAAATAAGTGCCTGGGATGGGAAAGCTAATGGATGCCCTAACAGCAGGGTGGGTGAATGCAGGAAGTACAGAAAACAAGAAATTATAGAACAGTTGAAACAAAGAGAACACAAAATCTAAAAAACTCACTGTGCTCATGGCTATAAAAATTCATATTAGACTACCAAGGAGAGGAAATGGCTGGACAGGGTACCCACAAAACATGGTGGCTGTGAAGAAATTTACCCTTCACACACTAAAAGAAAAGGAGCCATCGGTGCAGAATTTCCAAGTCTGGGGAAGATAGCCTCTATGAACAAAGGGAAAGTTAAGATTTTGGCATATGAGATAAACGAGAATTTGCCAGCAGCAGATCTCCCTCAAAAGAATAATTAACAGAAGGTTTCTAAATAGAAAAGAAACAGTTTAAGGAGGGCTGGGCACATCAAAGGAGAAGACCTCAGTAAGGAAATAGATGGGTGGATTGAACTGATTTTTCTTTTCTGAAGTTTTAAAAGTTATCTTTGAAGATGGAAGCAAAAACCATAACGTTCTCTGATGTAGTTCTAAATGTTTACATAGGAAGTATTTATGGCACGTGTAAACAGTTGAAGTAAAATGCCATTCAAGGTCGTGAAGTTTATCCCAGGCAGACCATGACTTACTTTCATAAAATATATCTTTATGTGAATGTTGACAGAAGCTTTCTTCATAGCATCTAGAAAGTGGAGAAAAGCCAGAGGTCCTTGAGGGACCGAACAGCAGCAAACTGTGACCCACTGACACCTGGAATACCACCACAGGAGGTTAGACTGAGTCAAAGCCTCAAGCCCAAGGGACGCATGCTGTGTAACAGTGCTTATACAAGGCACAAAATGTAGCAATTGCTTGAAAGGTCAAGGGATGAGTGGTTGCTGAGGAGCCACAAGATGGCTCAGAGGTTAAGAGCATTGCCTGTTCTTCCAGAGGTCCTGAGTTCAATTCCCAGCAACCACATGGTGGCTCACAACCATCTGTAATGGGGCCTGATGCATGCAGGCATACACATACACAGAATATTGTAT
>JAQHUG010000040.1:7113788-7147816 GCA_028555095.1 Dicrostonyx torquatus
CTCATGTCCCATCCCATCAGCAAATCCTGCTGATTACTTTTTGATGACATCTCCACATTCTCAGCAAGCCTGTGCCCTCCTCCACCTCCATCCACCCTAGTCAAAGTCACTTTACTCATTGCTTTTCTTACAAAGAACATCTTAAGCAGGGGAGAATTTGTTTTATGCCATGGTTTGAAGGTACAGCTTTCCCTGGCAAGGGAGATACGACAGTAGGAGCAGCTGGTGGCAGGCAAATGACACTGCTTGCTTCCATTGTGGTGGATCAGGAAGCAGAAAGGGATTGACCTGCAAGTGGACCTGTGATGTAACACACAAAGTTCTCTCTGCCTCCCAGGAACTCACTTCCTCCATCTAAGCCCCACCTCCTAAATGTTTCTCAACTTCCCAAAGTAGAGTCATGAGCTGGGGGAGTTAAATGTTCAAGTACAGGAGTCTGTGAGGGACATTTCATTCCCAACTGTAAGACTTACCCTCAGGTCTCACGTGATGTCTGCGACAGCTTCCTGACTAGCCGTTCTGCTTCTGCTAGTCTCCACACCGTGGTGCATTTAGCGTGTTGGTTTATCTCATGCCCAATCAACCTTCTCACTTCACTTCCTTTCTCATTCAAAAGGACCAAGGATGCCCAGCGCAACCCTTGCCCAGCACCTCTCTTTGATGCCCTCATCTCTGCCAGCCCCCTCTCCAGCTGTCACCTTCTTCTGAGAGCTACTGTGGCAGCTATTCCCAGTCTCCGTACCTGCCACAAGTCACTTCCTGGGCTGACATTTCTTCATGGC
The DNA here is from genome assembly GCA_028555095.1 of Dicrostonyx torquatus. Lineage (NCBI taxonomy): Eukaryota > Metazoa > Chordata > Mammalia > Rodentia > Cricetidae > Dicrostonyx > Dicrostonyx torquatus. Next base: position 7,114,571 of record JAQHUG010000040.1, read on the forward strand.
CTCTAACCCCACAAGCTGTAGTGTTTGTAGAATGACTAACACATCCATCTATGTGAACAAACATGCTCACATAGACACATGGGTCATAGTAGCTGGAGCCCAGTGAATGCGTTAGATTCTCTCCATTTTATTTATGTTTATATCTTTGTGCTTAGAAAGTGTCTAATATCTGACAGGGACCTGAAGAAGATTTGTTGAATAAATTAATGAATGACGTCAGCTTGAAATCAGTGTTTGAATTCAGAGCCTACTCAACTGTTTCGATTCTCCAGTGGTTCCTTGTCTCGTTTTGCTGTTGTTGTTGTTGCTATGACACTCATTAAAAATAGAAGCTAGATTAGTCCAGCTAATATAATTCTTAGGAAAGAAAGATTTTTTTCATTTTATTTGACGATTTTTGACAATGTCATACATACATAATTTTTTTTAAAAAAATTCTTTGTGTGGCTGTTTTGTCTGCATATGTGTCTGTGCAGTATGTGGGGGTGGGGTGGGAAGTGTCCCACTGTTGACAAAAAAAGTGTTGTAACTAGGGGCGGGCTGTGTTCCCAGCATCTGAGTGGAGTGCGGCCGCCAAACTTGTATGAGGGGGAGAGGTGCGGGTTGTGTTCCCAGCACCCGGCTCCCAGCCCCCAGCCGCCGGCCCGCTCAGCCGCTGGTTGCTTGTCCCCGAAATAACCACATGAGAACTGTATTCATTTAAATACTGCCTTGCCCATTATCTCTAGCCTTTTCTTGGATAGCTCTCACATCTAAACTAACCCATTATAAAAGTCTGTATGTCACCACGAGGTGGTGACTTACCAGATGATTCTAAGGTACGTCCATTTTGGGCGGAGGATCATGGCGGCTCTCCCACTTCCTTCTCTCTCACCACCTTCCATTCCGTCTACTCCGCCCACCTAAAGGGATGTGTCCTATCTTACAGGCCAAGGCAGCTTCTTTATTAACCAATGAAAGCAACAAAAATAAAGATGGACCCTCCTACAAAAAAGGACACCAGATTATCTAGAACTGGATTTAAAGATGGTTGTTACAGCTGCCGTGTGGGTGCAAGGAATCAAATCCGGGTCCTCTGGAAGAGCAACCAGTGCTTTTGACCCCTGAGCCATCTCTCCAGCCCCACACACGTCATATGTTTTGATCAAGCTGTCCCAATCTCTCCTCTCTGACTCATCCTCTATTTCCCCTTTGCAATTCTCCCCATGTGCTTCCTCTTCCACTCTGTATGTCTGAGAACAGAAGGGAAAGAACAAGCCGGAAAGTGTACATAGCAATGGTTTGCTTTCCTCATACCGGTCTGCTGTGCACCCACCAGAGAACGGCTTCCTCTGTTCAGCAGGAGTGAGCCGAGCAGTTCGTGGATATTAACGCCATAAAAGCTCTTTCCAAACAACATCTGACCATCATTAGTAGCTTTCTGTTTTTATGGGACCGGGGATCCAGCCTGGGGTCTCACCTCTGCGCGGGTAGGTAGGTGTGCTACGTGCTGCTTTGGGTTGTACGAACAGCTCCACGCTTAGATACGTAGTCATAAGTGAAGACTATGAAATGAAGAAGGCTGAGACATGTGTCCCATGATAGGGCAGGCCAGTCTTTGCAGGTTTGTATGCCTTGTTACATCTTTGGCTTTTCCTTAAAGGTATTAGGAATCCGTGGAAGGGCTTTAGGCAGAACAAAGATGTGGTCACTTGAGCGTCTATAAAGATGCCCCAGTGCCTAGACAGAAGCAGATTAAAGCAGATTAAAGAGGTTATGCTGAAAACAAAGAACTCAGAGCTGCAGACACTGCTGGTGTAGGTGAGAGTGGCCGACTTTGGCAGACAAATAAAGACCTCCTGGGCTTGGCTTACAGAGCAAAGTGCACAGATTTCGTGAATTGTGTTAAAGAGAGCATTTTCTCTTTTTACAAATGAAAGTGGTGTGTATGTCTGTTTGTGTGATGTATGTGTGAGTGCATTTGTCTGTGCATGGTAGAGGTCTATGTTGTGTGTCTTCCTGTATTGTCTACCTTATTTTTAAAGGTTTATATTACGTGTGTGTGTGTGTGTGTGTGAAAGACTCAGAGAGCTTATGAGTTTGCATGAACAGCTGAATTAAACCTATTTACTAAATTAACATATATGATAACATATGAGTATGTAATTTGGGGGTAAAAAAACAGTGATTTTATTTTGGGGTGACTACTTTTTTTCATTTAACCATTTGCTGATGTGTTTTCCATGGCGTTGGTGCTATTGGACGTTATCATTATAACGATGCATTGGTACTATTGGATGTTATCATTATAACGATGGATAGTTTTCAGTTTGTAGGGAGAACATGGCTGAAGCAGCCACCTGCACCATTTGTGTGTTGCTACTGCTTGCTTCAGAGAACTCCGTGCCTATGGGTTTGCATGTTTCTTGAATTATTTTCTAGGGGCTGAAGTCCCAGAAGTTTTGTTTTGGGGGTCAAAGCATAGGCATCAATGTGCGTCTAGAATGGCTATGTTAATTTATACCATTGGTCTGTGGTGCCACTGCTAATTTATTGCCTGTGGATGCTTTTTAAATTTTTCAAAATCTGTTTACATACTTTGCTTTATTATTAACTACCCTATTATTTTGCTGATATTTTTCCTTGCAGTGAGCTTAAACTGCTCCTTGATACCTACACTACAGTTTTGTCCAAATTAGCATTTTCCCTTAAAACCCAAATGGCTCATATAGATGAAAAGAAATCCTCTTGTTTCTCTAATAATTTTTTCCTTCATAAAATACACTGTCTTAGTTAGGGTTTCTGTCACTGTGAAGAGACATCATGGCCACAGCAACTCTTCTAAAAGAAAAACATTTAATTGGGCTGGTGTACATTTTCAGAGGGTTAGTCCATTATCATCATGGTGGGACATGGTGGCATGCAGGCAGACATGGTGCTGAAGAAGGAGCTAAGAGTCCTACTACATCTTGGCTTGCTGGCAACAGGAAGTAGACTGTCTCAGTGGGTGTGGCTTGAGCATATATGAGACCTCAAAGCCCATCTCCACGGTGACACACTTTCTCCAACAAGCCCACACTTACTTCAACAAGGCCACACCTACTTCAACATGGCCACCCCTCCTAACAGTGTACTCCCTTTCGGGGCCATTTTCTTTCAAACTACCACGTACACGTTTCTGAACTAGCTCGTTATTCTGTAAAGTGGTGTTGGTAGCAGCCCACAAGTTAGGACTGGGGGAATGCTGAAGGGCTCCCTCTGGTAAGCTGCAGGGACCAGCTTCTGAGAGGAGTTGAGCTAGCATACTCCCAAGGCCCAACGTTCTGTGGTCCTCACAGGCCTGGACACTTACCTGTCCTGCTCTCAGGAATGTGCCAGGCCAGTGCTATTCTGCTGTCACATGAGAATGCGCAGTTACTGGCCAGCAGGACAGAGAGGACCTACTGCTTCACTCACCCTGTCCCTGTGCCTGCCAGCTTACATTCTTCTCTCTTGATTATCACATTGTATGGGCCAATGACACCTTCTATAGATGTTGGGGTAATCTTTAGACTTCTGCATTTTCTCTGTCTCAGAGGGACAGAGGACCTAACTTTGGGAGGGGAGAGTCAGCTAGAGTGAAGGGCAGGGCACTCACGGCCAGTCCAAGTGATCAGTGTACCAGGAGTCTACCAGCCTGGGCTCTAAACTTGTTGCCAGTGTGACTACAGAAGCCAGAGGTTGAGAGTTAGGTGAGAGAGGATATGGGAAGTGGAGGAGTTGCCTGTGGTACTTCCCAGGTCATTGGCGATGCATGCTTGGATTTTGAGACTTCTGCCAAGAACACCGGGGGACTGAAGGAGAGTGAGCTAGAGTATGGAGCCTTGTCAATGCAAACACTTCTTACACACTTTCGAGTCCTGGATTAGTGTCCGTAGGACCTCAATTTCAGAAACACTCTTGTGAAACTAAAGTTGATGCCAGTGAATTAAAATCAACACTTGAACTGCACACGGAAGTAGATGAGCTGGGAAGCAGTGGTCCAGATGAAAGCACACACTATTGCAGTGAGATGTCTCTGTTCAGAGCCCACAAGCAGGATGCTCACTTCTTCCAGGGAGTTTGACCCTTTACACCAGTTTGTGCATCTCCGGGAGCTTAACTTTCCTAGGGAAATCCTGATGTCCATGTTAAGAGTTCGTTTTCCAGAGCACAGCAAACGAAGTTGGCTTCTGGCTTGTTTGGAGTAGCTCCAGGACTCAGGTAGATGGCTGAGTTCACTATTGCTGTGTCTGTCTTTGCAATGCCCTGGGATACTTCTCGCACCTCAGTTTTACCAGGGGGAGTCATTGAGATAATCATTCAGAAGGCTCCGCTTCCTGCAATAGGTAGAGGAGAAACTCAGAGTCTGCTCTCTGTTGGTATTCATATTCTGATGGGGAAAATTATTTGGTTTGTTTTGGGGAACTTCCAGAAGATTGGGGAAGGGTAGGAGAAAAGAGACTTAAGTCAGGACTATGTGGCTGAGGTTATAGTGAGAATACTGCCTGGGGGAGAGAGGGTCGATGTGCAGGTAGGAAATATGTGCTGGAAAGATGGAAGACCTATCCCCTTCCCGACATGCAGTGGGTGCTTTAGCCTCCTAGATCAGGAGAGTGCCATCCCAAGGTTAAAGAGTGATGCCTACGTTCTGTAGTAGGAAGCTGTTTCCATGCCATCTACATTGAGTGTGGGACAGCAATTCTAGCCTTAGTATGGACACTAGAAATTTGGTGGAAAGGATTTAAGAAGCCTCAGGCTAACATTTTAATAGAAGTTTAGTGAAGTAAGATTTTCCTTTTGGCAAAAGGAGGAATAAATGGGATTCTTACACGAGGCTTATCCGCCCCACTGTGTCCCCAAGCAGGAACTTGTCAGATAGCTTTTTATGTTCATCAAAGATGGCCCAGAGCTAAGACTTGAAAAGTTCTATCACAGAGAGATTAGTAAATCAGGCCCTTACAGCCCAAATGTGGCTCACTGCTTAAGTCTGTAAGTTGGGGCTGGAGCAAAGGCTCAGAAGTTAAAAGCATTTGCTGCTCTTCCAGAGAACCTGCCTTTGGTTGCCAGCACCCATGCTGTGCAGTTTACAAATGATCACCTCCAAATTAAGGGTTTTGAAGATGCTTCCGAAGGTTTGTCATCTTCACATCTGGAATCTCAGTGGCCTGTTAATCTCCATTGCTGTAATTGTGGCAAAAGGTGTCTAAAAGAACGTAAAAGAATGGCTGATCTTGGCTGTGGTCCTAGAGGGCTCCATCCATGAATGCTTGGCTCTCTGTTGTCTGTGGTGAGAAAAGAACATTACAGCAGTGGGATGGTGTCACAGAGGATGTTCACCTTATGGGGCCAGAAGGCAGGGAATTCAGGGATGCTCACACCATGGTAAACAAGAAGCAGGGTAGAACTCTAAAACGCTGAAGCTGAGGCAAGATAGAATCTTTAAGGTCTCACTTCTTGCAGTCCAGACCAACCTATGAATGCTTCCATCATCTCTCAATGATGGCATCAAATTGAGAATCCACAGGGCTTAATTTACTAATGGAGGTCAAGTCCTGATGAGTCAGTCATTGCCCAGAAGCCCATTGGCTGGAAACCAAGGGCCCAGTGTGCAAACATGTGAGGCACACTTCATATTCAGTCTGTAACATGGTGACTCCCATCTTTTCCCTTTTGAAGAAGTTTGGTAATGCCTGCTGACAACTCTAGTTGTTGTCCAGGGTAAGGGAGGATGCCTCCATGACATTTAATAGATGGAGACCAGAACTGTTAGTAGCGATCTTACATAGAACAGACAGTCCCCTCCTCAAAAATAAATAAATAAAATGACTTATCTACTGCTGTGGGACAATGGTCTTGTACCCTGTACAGATTTGTCACTTGTATTTTTATAAAAAGCTGATTGACCAGTAGCCAGGCAGGAAGTATAGGCAGGACAATGAGAATTCTGGGAAGAAGAAAGGTGCAGTCTGCAGTTGTCATCCAGACACAGAGGAAGCAAGATGAGGATGCCTTGCTAATAAAAGGTACCAAGCCACGTGGCTAACATAGACAAGAATAATGGGCTAATTTAAAATGTAAGAATTAGTTAATAATAAATCTGAGGTAATAGGCCAACCAGTTTATGATTAATGTAGACCTCTGTGTGTTTCTTTGGGACTGAATTGCTGCAGGACTGAATTGGGTGGGACAGAAATCTCAGTGAACAATCTACCCTTAAGAGGCAGAGGTAGGAAGACTTTCCAGAAGTTTGAGATCAGCCAGAGACACATGGTGAGAACTCCTGCAACCCAACATATCGATATTAGATATCTCAATCTCAACATGAAATCTCCGACACCAAACTCTCTGCTAATAATACCTTTATCATTAACTACTAACTGTTTATGGCCAGTGAACCTACCCAGGTATGTGTCTTGTTCTCTGGACAGAGCGAGGGCAGCAGTTGAAAATGGAAACTCAGATTTTTAATAGCCCTCACACATCACATTTCACCTCAGTGTCTGTCTCTGGAACTCATGATGACAACTGATAAGTTGTATTAAACACCATAGAGTGCCCCTTGTTAGAACCGCCCTTCATCTCAGAGTCTCATCACGATTGGACAGTTCTCTTTTTGTAAAACTGGCTATTGCATTTATTAATTTAATTTTTTTCATGGATGAGGGTGTAGGTGGTAAAAGGATGTCAGAGGAAACCTTGTAGGACTCGGTTCTCTTCTTCCACCATGTGGATCTCAGGGGTCAAACTCAGGTTGTTAGACTCAGCAGCAAGGGCTTTTATCCAATGAATCATCATCCTGCCAGCACTAACCCTTACTGGGAAATTCCATGTTGTCAGTCCCAGGTGGGAAACCCTGCACTGTTGGAAAGAGCATTACACTGAAGAGTGACTTTATAGGGCCTGACCCCAGGATGTACTGATTTAGGAGACTTAGTCTTCTCTCTAGGACTCCACATAATGAGGGATTCTCATGAGTGAGGCTAGACCACACTTAAAGCCACTGATGGATAGTGGACATGGAACAGAGGAAGGATATGGAACGCCCTAAACCTGTTGAAGTTCTGTACTGTTTAGTTACATATCAGGTATTTGCACTGTGAAATTTGTCATCCCAACCTGCTCTTTCTTATCCCAAGTCAGACTGTTCTCATTTCCTGAATGACAACTGTGTTCCAATCTCCTTTACAGTTAGCTTACAGCCAGGCTGCATTAAATATATTTTCTTTTTAAGTTTTCATTTTTAAAAAATGAATATGTATGTATGTATGTGTCTCTGTGTTGGGTATGTGTGTATGAGTTCAATTCCCAAGGAGGCCAAAAGAAGGTGTTGAATCCCTTGGAGCAGGAGTTAGAGACTGCTGTGAGCCACCTGGTGTGGGTGCTGGGAATCGAACTCAGCTCCTTTGCAAGAGCAGCAGGTGCTCTTAACCACTGAGCTGTTCCCCCAGCTCCTGTGTATACCTTATACAGCATTATTTTTGCTGTTATATTGATATAGCATTGCACTTTTGTGCCTTAGTGTTTAATGAAATGAAGAGCGAGGCACGGAGTGGGAAACAAAAGGCTGCTAAGCTTCGTACAGATGGGTCAAAGATGGTGCTCATTAGAGGTGCTGAAGTGGAGGGCTCTTCAGCTCGCATGCAGCAGCTTTCGGAAAGGAGCCAGGCGAACCCTGGTTTGCTGAGAAGAAAGTGAACAGATCTCCGAAGTTAAAAATGCTCTCATTAAAAACAAGTGGGGCTGAAAAGTGGAGATATAATTAGGAAATGTAAAATATCCTTCTTTGGGAAAGTATCACTTTCCTGGAGCCGGAGTATTTTATTTTTATTTTGACGTACCTCTAGAATGTTCCATTTCTGAGCCCATTTCGGAAGCATGTGCAGAAACAGGAGGTTGCCAATAATAAAGTAAGAAACCTTTTCCATACTCTTGATTTGAACGAGCAAGTGACAGTCGTTGCCGCTGTAATTACAGTCCTTTGGTGGCAGGACAATTTTAGGGAGCCAATCGACTCACCTACTCTTCAGACTTAATCGGGATGTTGATGGGGCTCTTCTGCCAACAGCAGCGCCCGGAATGCTAATTTTCATGGGGGGTGTCTCCACCCTGAAAAGGACTTTTGTGCACAAATCTTACCTGTTGCTTTAAATTGTCTTTTTATGGTTATTTGGTGTTTTATTAGATTGTGATTTAATGACCAGAAGGAGAGGGTGCAGGGGTGAGGGCAAGGAAGGACTGGAGAAAAATGTAGATGACAGCCATTAGATTTAGATTGGCCTATAAACATCCTCACATTGCTCATTTAACAATTAAACATTTTGTTTTAACTCAGGGCCTCACTCTGTAGCCCTGTTGGCCTATAACTCTGTATGTAGATCAATGTATATAATATATGTATATATACATATATGTGTATTTAAGTACGTATGCATGTATGTATGTATGTATACCTTTGCCTCTCCAGTACTGGGATCAAAGGTGTGTGCTAGCATGCCTATCAACATTTTTTGAGGTAATTATGTATATACATTCAGTTGTAGATTATACTACACAAAGATTCTCTATCTTTTGCCTAGTTTCCCTGGCAAAAAATCTCCTCCCAAAATACAGAAAAATAAAAACAAGCTGCTGACATTGATACAATGAAAATTCGGAACGGTTCCTTACTATCAGAGCCATTGACTCTATGGAGCCACACCAATTTCCCTTCACCTGCCATGTCTACTTCCAACAACCCCTGAAGTTGTCCCCTAGTTCTATAATTTTGTCCTGTTAAGAATGTGGATTGAACCAGTTGTGGTGGCGCACGCCGGTAGGATTTGCTGAAGGAGGCAGAGGCAGGAGGATCACGAGTTCGAGGCCAGCCTAGGCTACACATTTTAGCTGGGCGGTGGTGGTGGTGCACATCTTTAATCCCAGCACTCGGGAGGCAGAGGCAGGAGGATCTCTGTGAATTCAAGGCCAGCCTGGTCTACAAGAGCTAGTTCCAGGACAGGCTCCAAAGCTACAGAGAAACCCTGTCTCGAAAAACCAAAAAAAAAGTGAATTGAGATGCAGACATAACTTGCTGGTGGAACATTTGCTTGGGTTTCCAGATAAGTGTAAAGTGTTGTAGTATGACTTGTGTTTTCTCTGTGTATGTGTGCATGTGTATAGTGTATGCACGTGTGTGTGTGTGTGTGTGTGTGTGTGTGTGCTGGTGTGCATGTCTAAAGGCAGAGATCAGAGTTGGGTGCCCTTTTCTGTCTCTGCCTTATGCCCTTGAGGAAGAGTTTTTCACTCAAGTTGTGGCGAGGCAAGCAGTCAGCAAGCTCCAGAATCCTCTTCTCCCCACTTCCAACAGCACTGGCATTTCAGATACCCCTGATGCCACACCCGCATTTTACAGGATGCTGGGGATTTGAACTCAGGCCCTCATCCTTACACTGGCAGTGTGAAAGTGCCCTTGCCCAGTGAGCCACCTTCTCAGCCTGCTTTGTTTTGTTTCCTCAGCCTCCTCCTCTGGAGAGTGACTCGGGCTGTTGCACATAACAAGAGGTCATTGTTTTTATGGCTAAGCAGCAGTCCATGTTCTGGGTGGATTGTGGCTTAACCAGCCACCCACCGACCTCCATGGGGTTCTTCCTAGATTCCAGCTGCTCTGAACAAAACTGCTGTGGGTGTGCAATGCAGCTGATTTGTTTTTGTGAATGTATAAGTACATATCTGTGTGATAAATTCCTGAGAGTACAAGAGTTCAAAATGAGTAAAAAAATGGAATTTTTTGGATTATTTGTGTTTTAGAACTGGAAATGTGTCTTAGGGGTAAAGGTAGTTGTTGCCATGCTTAAGGACCTGTGTCTAATTTCTGGAGCTTCAATGATGGAGGAGAAAATCCCATGACCTCCTCCACATGTGTATTCCGGCACACATGTGTATGTGTATACACACACACACACACACACACAGAGAGAGAGAGAGAGAGAGAGAGAGAGAGAGAGAGAGAGAGAGAGAGAGAGAGAGAGAGAGAGAGATGGAGTAAGAGTACAGATACAGATCTTGATCATTTTTTATTTGTGGTTTTTAAAGACAATACCACTTTCTTTTACACAGTGACTGGGCCATTTGAATCTCGTTGTAAACCTCAGTAGTGTGTTGCTTAAGCAAATTCTTCACATCCTCTTGAGGATTCGATGGGGATGTTTTGTTGTTTATATTGTCACCCTCATTGTCTTACTTCAGCCATCCCGATGGGTGTGCAGTGACAGCCCTCCTGTGCTGCCCAACTATCTACTCAGATGACATCTTTATGTGTCCTCTGCTCATTTGGATTTTGTTTTTGTATTATTAGGTCATGGGATGTTTTCTCGTTGAGCAGTGAATTATTGATCTCTTCCTTGATTAAATGCCTGCCATGCACATTCTTTCCCCAGTCCTCGGCTTCTGTTTTCCTCCTTCAATGGGCTTTTTCACAGAGCAAACAGTTTTAATTTTGACGAAGCCCAGTCTTCCATCTTTGTATACACCAAGCTTCTGACATCAACTCTGAGTCCTCGGCGCAGACCTGGATCCCCAAACATTTCAGTTTTGTAAAAGTCCTGGGCTAGAGAGATGGCTCACAACTGCCTGTAACCTCAAACTCCAGGGGATTCAGTGCTCTCTTCACGCTCCTGTCCAGACACCAGCATATAATCATGCATATACATCAATAAAAATAAAAAATATTTTAAAAGATTATAATTTTATTTGTAAGTCTGATTTAAGTTAGTTTTGTATAAAGCAAGTGTTTTAATGCTTAAATCAAGAGGCCTTGTTCTTTGTTCTCTCTTCCCTCTCTCTCCCCTTCCTGCACTCTCTCCCACCCTCTCCCCTTCCTGTACTCTCTCCCACCCTCTCCCCTTCCTGCACTCTCTCCCACCCTCTCCCCTTCCTGCACTCTCTCCCACCCTCTCCCCTCTCTCTCTATGTATGTTTGTTGAAAGGTGATTTTTACTCTGTCAAGTTCCTGTTCCAATTTGTCTTCATCTTCTTATATTACTTAGAAGATTCAGTAACTATGCAAGATGACAGCTAATAGAACAGGCTTTGGCTGTGCTAATCCCGCTGAGTATTTAAGAAGTAGGGAAGTTGTAGGACCGGGAGGGTGAGGACTCCCTCAACAGAGCACTTGCTGTTCAAGGTCAATGGTGTGAGTTCCATCCCCAGCACAGTAAGAACTGTGACGTGAACATCAGAGGTGTGTGACTTAAGCAAATTCTTCACATCCTATGCTCAAAGGGGTGCTTATAATCTCAGTATCGGGGGCAGGGTAGGGGACAGGGAGAGGCAGATTCCCAAGACTCATTGGTTATCCAGGTTAGCATAATCGATGAGTTTTGGGCCATTTAGAAACTGTGTCTCAAAGAAAGTGTTTAACACCAGAGGTTGCTATCCAGCCTCTACATGCACACACACACACACACACACACACACACACACACGTGCACCCACACGTACCTGTACATACATGTACACATTAAAAAATAAAAAACAAATTCTGTTTAACTAAGATATTAAATTTTATTAAGCAAATAAAAACCCCAAACCTATTCTTATGACCCACAGCAAGTATTGTTAAAAATTGATGTTTTCTTTGTCTTTTTTCATGCATTTTAGTATAATGATGGTCATAACATGGAGGTTTTTTTTTTTAAACTGAAACTTACATCTTGAAGAGGCCAATTTGGATGCCGAGATTCTGATGAAAATACTGTTACATCCACATCTGGTGGTCTACCAGACCTTCAATGACATCATTTTTCTTTTTTATTATTTATTTAGTTATTATTTATTTATTATGTATACAATATTCTGTCTGTGTGTATGTATGTCTGCAGGCCAGAAGAGGGCACCAGACCTCATTACAGATGGTTGTGAGCCATCATGTGGTTGCCGGGAATTGAACTCAGGACCTTTGGAAGAGCAGGCAATGCTCTTAACCACTGAGCCATCTCTCCAGCCCGACATTGAGTTTTTATTCGGTCATTCCTGTAACACTTCACTAACATTTTTTATTCTATTAGAAATTCCTTCTGATACTTGGTTCAAGTGAGCTACCAAGTTTGCTGCTTCTAGATTGTATGTGTAGGGCAACTGTGGCATAATTTACTATAAAACATCATGTATTATGTCTATACTGAGATAGTGTCTAACATAATGATGATACATCTTCTTGTATATGTGTAAGATGCACTATATGTGAGAGATGTATATCATGTATCAGAGTATGTATCTGCACTTGTATGATTACTATGGCTGCCTTCATTATAAGTGTCTTTTATTCTGTGACAATTTCATGCATGCATGTTGTAAAAGAGGGGGTGTAGGTTGTATTCCTGGCACCCAGCTCCCAGCCCCCAGCCACAGGCCCGCTCAGCCGCTGGTTGCTTGCTTATGCTCGAAATAACCACATAACAATTATATTCATTTAAACTCTGCCTGGCCCATCATCACCAGCCTCTTCTTGGCTAGCCCTCACATCATAAACTAACCCATTATAAAAGTCTGTATGTCACCACAAGGTGGTGAGTTACTGGAAAAGTTTAACCTGCATCCATCTGCGGCGGGAGCCTCATGGCGACTGGCACACTTCCTTTTTCTCTCACTGCTTTCTGTTCTGTCTACTCCGCCCACCTAAGGGCTGTGTCCTATCTTATAGGCCAGGCATCCTTTTTATTTAACCAATCAAAGCACAGAAAAACAGAAGAACCCTCCTACTCTACATGCACATAATGCATCTTGATCACACCTATGCCCAGTTCTTCCTATTTCCTCCCCGATACTCTGCAGGATGTCCTCGCCACCCACCTTCATGGCCCTTCATTTTGTCACTCCTTAAGCCCAATTAGTGCTGCATGCTAGACTGTTGACAGGTCTTATTGGCTTGATTGTGGGCAGGTCTCATGCAGGTGACCACAGTTGCTGTGAACTCATGTGTACCTCAGCCACGTCGTGTCCAGAGGACAGCGTTTCGCCACGTTCCTCCATGCTCAATCGCTCCACCCCCTCTTCTGTGATGTTTCCTGAACCTTGTGGGGGCAGGACAGTTGATAGAGATGTCTTCTTTGGCACTGAAAACGCAGTAGTCTCTTGTTTCTGCATTGCTGTTCATGGCAGAGAGACACTTCTCTTGCCAAGGTTGAGAGAAGCTCAGATCTGAGTACAAATACATTTGGAAGCACTTTGACAGCGTGACCATTTAGAAAAACAGCAGAGGTTCCCTCCGAGAGTCCGTTACGTTTTCCTGAACAAGTTGGGTTAAATTATCCATAAGGGAAGCGTGATAACTTTGCCGCTCCTTATTGCCAAATATTGAGTAGTTTAGAATTCTTGCTGTTATGAGTAACGGCATCCCACTGTCTATCCAGTGGCATTGGACCCTGCTTAGCAATGTCCCACTGTCTATCCAGTGGCATCAGACCCCGATTAGTAATGTCCCACTGTCTATCCAGTGGCATTGGACCCCGCTTAGCAACATCCTACTGACATCAGACCCCGCTTAGCAATGTCCCACTGTTTATCAGTGGCATCAGACCCCAATTAGCAATGGCCCACTGTCTATCCAGTGGCATCAGACCCCGCTTAGCAATGTCCCACTGTCTATCCAGTGGCATCAGACCCTGCTTAGCAATGTCCCACTGTCTATCAGTGGCATCAGACCCCGCTTGACTCTATGTCCTGCTCTAAGTTTCAGAGAAGGGAGGAGTCATCTCAGCATCCCACCTGAAATGAGACAACGATGTAGTTAAGTCCCTGGGACAGATGGGTAAAGATAGCAAGATTGCCAACAGTTAGTAGCAAGCCCAGATTGCTCATTCTCCTGCCAGGTACTAGCAGGTTTTTATTTCTGGAATTTTTCCTGGAATGTACTAGTGGTCCATATCAAAACATGCAGAAGTCCTCCCTCCTGTACTTACTTATTTGATTCCAGTAACTGTCTGAAGCATACAGTTTACCCAGTTTCCCGAGACTCTTACTTCCCAGAACTAACATTCATTTCCGGTGTGTGAGCATTTCTCGGGTGAAAACACCAAAAGGAAATGTTTAAGTCCAAATACCAGGAGCAGTCGAGTCTGAAACACTGAACTGTTGCTGCGTTTCCTTCTAGATTTATCAACGATGCTGGTTGGTGTTCAAGAAAGCTTCAAGCAAGGGCCCAAAGAGACTGGAGAAGTTCTCAGACGAGCGTGCTGCGTACTTCAGGTGTTACCACAAGGTAAGAGCCTGTGGGTGCACCTTGCCAGACCTTGGCTTGGAAGGAGGTAACTTGCACTTACTCTGCAAACATCTAAATTATTGACTGTGTTTTTTTTTATGTGAACAAAATATTGGTAATGTAATATACTTACCGCTTAGTGAAAAAATGGTTAATACTGGGTGGCAGTGGTGCACTCCCAGCACTTGGGAGGCAGGTGGGTCTCTGAGTTTGAGGTCAGCCTGGTTTACAGAAGTTTGTTCTAGGACAGGCTCCAAAGCTATAGAGAAACCCTATCTTGAAACAGCAAACCCAAACAAAAAATGATTAATGTAAAACTGTTCCTGTGGTTTCCTGGTCTTTTAAGGTTACTTTTCTTGGTTCTTGAGAAATTCAAGCACACATCTAATGAATATGGTCATATCTGTTTACCGCTGTAATTGGAGGCACGAACCTGGGGGAGGAGGGCCTAAAAATGAGGTAGACTATAGTCTCAAGCAATCGCCAGCTTTATTCAGAGCATCGGAAAGTTTATACTCTGCGGGTTAGTAGAATCACACGAGAAAGGTGTTCAGTCACAAGGGCAAGCCGCCGCACATGAATAACAGCTGAAGTAAGCTCACACCTCTCCGCTGCGCATGGGAGGAACGCAGAAGCCCTTTCCAAGAGCAATTCTGTGTTTTGAAGAAACTGAAGCCACACGACTTTTTGTTGTTTTCTTGACATTTTCTCCCAAGTACTCAGAATTCTCACGGGACTCCATTCCTGGACTGTGTTCTGATGATATGCGCCCCTATTTCCTCATCCAACTCCCTCAATTCAACCGTCAACCTTAGCATGTTCCCCTTCATTCAACTTCACATCTTTCTTTCTTTGTTTGTTTCTTTCTTTGTTTCTTTGTTTCTTTCTTTGTCTCTTTGTTTCTTTGTTTCTTTCTTTGTCTCTTTGTTTCTTTCTTCCTTCCTTCCTGTCTTTTTTCCTTCCTTTCCCCTCTCTCTCTCTCTCTCTCTCTCTCTCTCTCTCTCTCTCTCTCTCTCTCTCTCTCCTAATCCACCAAATCCAATAATGCTGCCCATATGTAGATGGTGAGGAAACATTCCCTAGAACATAGATAACTGGGCCTGGGTCTCTATGCGCTTTAGAATTTTATGTAAAACCAGTAGAGACTCGTCAGTACAGAAACCTGCTTAGGTGGCTGAAGGAAACGGGCCTTCTTTTTGTGCAGTTCCTACACAGGTCCTGTGGGGTCTTCCTTGTACACATTTAGTTTATATAAATATGGAACACAGTGGTATGCCACTGAACCCTTATATGCTCTCTAAAGTCAAGCTCTCTGGTACCATTCTAAACTACTGGTTCCCAGCCTAGTGCTTCCAGATGTACTTGTGGCATGCCAATTTGCCCAGAAAACAATGCCAAAGGCATGCCTTGATTTACTTACTCGGGAGACCTTACCTTCCACGGTAGCTTCAGGTATCTGAAGTGGTATTTGGTTCATAATTTGGACATAGACTGTAGACGCGAGTTCTCTATTAAAAGTGTGGTTGTCCTCAGCTTGTCTTGAGAATCTCTCTGCACTCCCCTCTTCTCCAAGGTTCCTTGTGACCTTTGTTGAAAGAATTCCAATGAGTCAGAGTATATTGCAGAAGACAGATGTGATTTATGACAGAATAAGTGAAGGGCTATCAAGAGGCAATAGTAGGCAGTGGGCCAGAGGGACCACTGTCATGGCTTACATCATAGGCAGGGCTTATACTATTCCCAAAGCCTTCACAACCATCAGCGTTCCCAGAGGGATGCTTCCCTGTACAGGGGATTAGATTGGCAGCTGCAGATGTGTAACATGAGGGTCCTGCTCGTTGGGGTTACTGTCCCGCCCATACCCCACAGCCGGCAAGCCCCAAAGAAAATCACACAGAGAGTCTACATTAGGTTATTAACTGATTGGCCCATTATCTCAGGCTTCTTACTAGCTCCCATAAGTTATATTAACCCATTGTCAGCCACATAGCCAGTACCTTCTCTCAGCTGGGCTGCTACATGTTGCCTTGTTGGAGATCTGCGCAGGAATGCCAGGGAAGCTTCCTGCTTCCCAATTTCTCCTGTTCTCCTTGCTCCACCTCTACTTCCTGTCTGGTTTTCCCGCCTATACTTCCTGCCTGGCCAATCAGCGTTTATTTAAAACATGATTGACAGAATTGTCCCACACCACAGATGAACAACTAACTCTTAAGAGAGAGACACTGGTCTGCCTTTGTTCTTTACTGTAAAGCCCTCACTAGACAGTATTGGGGTGACCTTCTCCATCATTCCGGAAGTCATGTCTTTAGGGCTAACTCCCCTTCTGTTGGCCATGATGAGAAGTCTGTAATTTCAATTCGTGGTTCCTAAGATATTGATTAAGAGGGGTAGGGGTGTGTACTCCCACAGACCTTTATATCTGTCAGTGTCCGTTACCTAGTGATCTCTTCAGAACCTCAGCCAGCCTCTGCTTTATAATTAAATAGATATCTGTCCTATCTGATCATTGTATGCGACCACCCATGCCCTTCTATCCTTTCGTGGGTGTATACAGCTCCAAGTATTTCCAGGAATTACGAGCCCCTACACTCCCCTTCCGGGTGTAGGAAAATCCAAGGGAAGGAGACTAATAGGATGTATTTTTTTCTGGAAGGCATGAGTGCACCTAACAGAAGGAGACAAGTGAGGACTACTCTTCAGGGACCTTTCAAATCCTGTCCATCAGCACGTGGTGAAAGCTCTGTGCCTGAAGTGTGTGGAGACTCTAGATACTTCCCATAGCCACTATTGACACTTCTGGGGACCAAGTGGCTGGACCACCTATTGATGGACACCACTTCCCTTCAATCCTTACAGCAGCTTGTAGGATCTCAGCATTTGCGTTCCCATGGCCTGTGCAGCCTCCTAGGTCAGTTTGCACAATCTCATCTTCTCGTGCTCCCCGACATCTTTACACATCTCTGCGTCTGTACTTTACCATTTTCCTGGAAGTCTGTTACTCCCACGCAGCCCACTTCTTTACTTGGTTCAGGCATTATTCAAATTTCTTGTAGATGATCGTTCTCCTTAGCTCATTTATTTAGTGAAACCCATCACGGCAGCACTCCTTTCTGGTTCTCCTTCCTCCATTTCCTTAGCACTCACTACTGTGATGTTCTGACTTGGTGCTCCCCCCTTCCACATAAACCAAGGTCCACAAAGACAACAGGCTTCGTGTGGATGATGGCAGGCACAGGAGGGCATGTGTCCCAATTATTAGTGCCTAAGAAAGGACAGGCAACTTAGTACTTTTTAAGTGTTAATAAAAAGAATTATCAAAAGAAGCATCTGAAACCAGGAAAAGGAATTTTGATTTGGAAGACATAGGTGGGCATCACAATAGGACCAGAAAATTCCAGGACTTGGAAGTTTTAGAACAGATTTGAGCTCCATGTGCCTGGGCTTAAAAGGGTCCCTTGAGCATGACAGGGGATAGGGAGGCTGAGGACACACTCACTTGCCCTACTTTGGACTTCTACCTGCTGGTATGTGATTTAATATGCAGATCTTTGGGGAACTGGGTAAGCTGAGTTCCCTTTCATCTGTAATCATCATTAACCCAAGTTCAAAGCCTGGCGCGGAGGAAGAATTATCTCCGTTAAGCCTCCAAGCCCTTGATGACTGACTGTTGCCCATTCTTTCTCTTTACTCTTTCAAATCTGATGTGTTTAATATTAATCTCTTGAGGGCATATAAGTAATTCTAAGATGTGCTTTTTTTATATAATGGCTGTGTAATTTATGAATCCCGATAATAAAATACCAAGGTTACGAGTCGTACCCCGTGACCAGATTTCAGAATCTTTTCCAATATAAATAAAGAGGTCTCTAAGCGACACCGGCAAATGTGTGTTGTGCTCTTTGATCCGCACAGACACGGTATGGAGTCTGGTAGGAAGCCTATGGTGTTTGCGAGTGTGCATTTCACTGTCTAGAATGCTATTTCTTAAAATGCCGGATTCGAGGGCTTGAATCCTCTTGGAGTTTGCACGTAAAAGCTGACTGTAGAGTTTTAAGCCTTAGTGCATGCTTCACCGAGCCCATAGCTAAAGGTGCTAACGGAAAAGAAATGGACGACTACAGGACACACAGGGACGAAATCATCTTTCGTGTCTTAGCCTCCTTCCTGAAGTTCCCCTCAAGCGTCCCGAGCTGCCAGAGATGCCATGAAATTGATTACCTGTAATTGTGACAGTGTGAAGACTCCCGTGGCTTCTGATGGGGTCCCTGCTCTGCTTCTGAAATGCCAACTCCCTGTCTTTATTCAGGAAGGAAAGTGGCTGGCGTTGGCCAGGAGGACACAGAGTTTCTTTCCATGCTTCGCTTTGTGGGGAGTGGGGAGTGACAAGGACAGACCCTAGGGTGGAAGGGACAGGTCATCTGCTTGTTTGGGAGGCCTGGGTCCTGTTGTGGCTTTGTCTCTGTGTCTGCCATGCTGTGTATCTCTTATGTAGTTGTGAGTCTCTCCTTCCCCCCATCCCCCTTAGTCCTCAGATCCCTCCTTCCCCTCCCCCTCTCATTCCCCTCTCCTGCTCTCCTTCCTTCCTCCCCTCCTTCCTCCCCCTTCCTCTCTCCCTTCCTCCCTTCTGTCTCTCTGTCTCTCTTTCTTTCCCTTTTCTTCCTTTTTCTGCCACCTCCCATGTTCTTTCCCTGTCCTCTTCTCTCTTCTCCATTCCAAGAATTTCATACAACAAATAAATCTAATTCTCCCAGCTCCGCCGGAACATGCCGCTTTTATGTGTGTCCCCATCTTCCAGTGTCCACTGGACTCACCGCTGGGTCCACAGAGAACAGTGAGGGCTGACGGCCCCGCTGCAGCCACACACGTGAATGTTTAAGAACCATGACCTTCTGATTGCAGGACTTTGGCCATTTTATCGAGCCCCTTTAGGCATAACGTTCTGCCTCCGTCCTCGTTACTGACTTGACCACTCTCGTGTTTCACTGGACTAAAGTCAGCCCCTGTTCTTGGTGCTTGAGAAAACAGACCTCTAGGTTCTCCACAGTGACCTAATGGCTAACGTTCTAAAAAAATCACTTCTCTGCAATCAATCTAATCTCATGCTCTCCCTCTCTGTCTCCCTCTCTTGCTCTCTGTTCCCACGCCCCTCCCCAATCTTCTGTGTATATATTTGTGTCAGAAGTATTTCTGTGGTAATGAACTGATCCAATTATTGTCACTTAGTTTTCCTTCTTCTAAATACTTCCTCTTTTGATGTAGCTGACTACAGTACCTTTCCGAAATCTCAGGTAATATCCTAACCTTTTCTTTCAAAACTCAAGTATACCCACTGTAGCTGTCCTATGGTCATGCAGGAAACTATTGGCCAGGTCATATTCTGGAAGTTTCTTTTCATGCAAGAGAGTGTGACTTCACATCTCCATAAACTGAATTATTCCCATGTGTAGATGTGTTTTCCAGCTGGAAGCCCTTCCTGACCCACAGCTCTGGGTGTAGGAAGAGTAGGAGAGAAGGTTAACTGGGCTATAGCCCTCATTTTACTGATTTTGTAGGCAAGGGGATACACGTGCGGACGTTCCCTAGAGCATGCTCGAACCGAATTAATTCTCCCTCCACCTGAGCCTGATTCCATTCTGTGGTCTCCTGACTTGTGGTATGCCACCTGGATCTATGCTTCTGTTTACGGCAGCGGCAGCAAAGCATCCGGGATTCTCTCTCTTCTTTCTCTCCTCTCCACTCCCAGCCTCTGGCCAAGTTTTCAGTCTTCCCTCTATGCAGAACCCCTACCTTTCCGGTCCACGTGGAGAAAAGTGACGGTCTCTCACAGTCTCTGCTTTGTGGGCTCCTTCCCTGTGACTCTCTGGATCCCGTCTGAGTTAGCCTGTTGGTCTCAGCTTGCATGGAGGCCCTGCTACACTGAACACCATGCCTTATGCCCATGGTGTTGTGTTGGGAGATGTTGCTTCCATCCCTTAGTCTTCTCAATTCTTGAAGTTAAGCTTTAAGGTTTTTTTATAAAATTGCACATCTTCCTTGAAATAAATATTAGCAATTCTGAAAAGTTTATAATCAAACAAGAAGCAAAATCTGACCTTCTCTGTCTTCATAAAAATGATTAATAGATTAATAATAAATGCCTTTCAGACCATTTGCCCTATAAAACGGATAGAAACACTTCTGCATACACATGTAGATTATAGTTTCCAAGGGAAAATAGAGCAAGTCTCTTCCCTGGTGTGTGCAGGAAGACTCCAACCCAGGTTTTCTCATGCTCTTAGCGTGTTGTGTTTAAGTTGTACTGACAATTCTTTTGATTTTCAGAATATTCTGGCTTGTAAGTCGTATGGCAGCATTGGCCACACTAGCCCCCCTTTCCCTGCCTCTTGAATACAATGCTAAGCCGGTAATTTATAGTTATACTTCATTAATAACACTGCTCCTGAGTATAAACTCCTCTCATTCCACTGTAATTCCTTCAACAAATTGATGCACAGAAGGGGCTCTGAGATTTCATTGATAAGAATTCCATCCTCATGAAGAATTGCATCTTCCATCCTCATGAAGAATTGCATCTCCTTGGTACAAAAGCCATGCTAATTCCTGCCTTCATTTCTAGAAAGGTTATCTGGGGGTCACACAACTGCAGCCGACTTATGAGGTACCTTGCACCCAGAATCTCCTCCCAACCATAGCCAGCTCATGCAAGTAACCCGCACTGCAGAATCCGCTCATGCAGCTGCCTGCAGCCAGAAGCTCTTCTCCAAGCCTCAGATGCCTGCCACATTCACAGTTCAGAAACCTCTGTAAAAAGAGACACACAGAACAAATGGATTTATTCCTGTTATTTCACAGTGCACATAAAGACCACGCTTGGGGGAGACAGTTCAAATTTGTCACTCAGACAGGCACAAGTCCAGTTTATTTTAAATGAGCAAGGGCACAGGGGTACTTTTGGAGAGACAGAAAACCCACTAATACAGGGGTTGGGCTGCAACTGTCTAGACTTGTTCTTTCTTCAGAAGCTTTTTAGAAAGCGTTCGCCTAAAACCTCTGTGTTCAGAGGCTCGGAGCAGAGCCTCGTGAATGAACACAATGCTTCGTCCTCGGGACTCTGCATTCAACTTGAGCACGCCTCGATGTGCTGGGTCCTTTCTAAACACTGTCTCTGCCTTTCAGCCATTCTTATTCCTATAGAAAAGGCAGTAGGAAAAAGTTATAAAGTTTTAGAACACGTTACATAAAACTCTTTTGAAATTTTTAAATAGAAGTGTTTATAAGAGAACGCTAAAATTTGAAGCACCATATTTATGTAGTAATATTAGCTGTAATTGAATTTAGTGGGTTACTTAGCAATACTTCAGGGCATGTGGTGGGTTAAGGAAGGGGTGGTTCATACTGCCTTCGTTTTAAAGATGACCTACAAAAGCAAAAGGGGTTTGTGCCTCTCCATTTTGAGCAGGATAATGGCCTTCATTTTTCCTAAGAATGAAGGAATCCGAGGCTTCTGCAGAGATTTGCAATTTGCATACACAAAGTGAATTGCTCACTTAATTCATTCGGTCCCACAAGGGAAAAAATAATTAGGATTCAGCCAACAAAGGCAAGGCAGAAAATTGCCTTTTAGGCGGTGGTCTCATTTTCACTTGGTAAACATAAGTAAATCATCGTCTGTAAATTACCATGAGTAGAAAACAGGCGAGACTGGAAGTCAGGTTCTTGTTTTCTAAATGGCTTCAGAGGCTGCAGCACACACATACACCGGGACAGGGCTGGCTCTTCCCAGGCAGTGTCCACTAATCGTGTAATTCCAGCATGCGTAGCCCTGTTCCTCAGGGGGGTACGCCTTTAAACATCCAATTGAGTGAATCTCCTGTTGAAACGCTAGATGAAATTTCTACCGTTTCTTCATCTAGTTGCAAAATAATCCATTTGGAAAATTGAATTGTGTAATTTGTGATTGTTTTCCAAGTTGCTATTGCAAAACTCTCTCAGCAGCAAATTAAACTTGGAAAGTATGGCCACTCTGCTAATTGCTGCCTGTTAAACATTTATTTCAATGAATACCGTCATTTATGATGGATAAGACATCTGGCCTGTAACTTTGAAACCGACAAATTAATTTGCAGTCTATGTTGGGTTATTTTAAGTCGGGTGGCATGCTTAAAGATTTGTCAGGGCTTTGGGAGAGTTTGGTGTTCCTTTCCATGGACCCATGGTAATGTGGATACTCATTAATTATTTCTTAAGTCTCTTCCTGTCTGTTCCCTAGACCACTCTAACTCAAGTGGAGAGCTTAATCTCTCATTGGCCCATTGCCTGCTGGGCTCTCCTGATGGCATTTCTTGTCCTCTGCTCTGATTCCTTGCCTCCCTAAGGTGAAGTCCACAATAAATAGATAAATGGTCATTATAGCTACACACAGCTCCCACCTCATGCCATTTATCATAGATTCCATTGGCCCTGCAGGCCCATTGCACTGGAAACCCCCGACCCACACAATAACCATTATAATACACACAAACACACAGACACGCCTATAATATACGCACAGACACACATACACCACCCACACACATACACAGACACATACACACACAGAACCCCCCACAGACACACAATACACACATATACACACAGACACACACAGACCCTACCTCAGACACATAACACACACAGATACACACACAGACACAGACATATACACACACAAATCGCCCCATAGACACATAACACACACATACACAGACACACACACAGAGACACATACACACAGAGATTCCTCTACAGACACACAAACATACACATACACACATATACAGACACATACACAGACACACACACAGAAACACAATACACACAGACACATATGTATGGACCCCCACACCATATACACACAGGGACATACAGCACACACACACACACACACACATACACACACACACACACATACACACACACTTGCACACACAGATTCTCCCCCTTCCCCATACACATACTGCCTTTCAGCTTCTGTGATAAAACACTGCCCTAAAGCAACTTGGGGGAGGCAAAGGTTAACCTCAGCTTACAGGTTATAGTGCAAGACTGACTGATTTATTTTGCTTGGAAATCTGTCTGTTTTCTTTGCCTGTTGAACCCCTGGCCACCCTCAAACTCCACCATGGGATCCCCCAGTCCTAGCTGAAGAACGGTTGCTTCTTTGACGCTTTACATTTATTTGATGGTGTCGGGAGCTTAGCAGAGTGGGCTACTCATCAGCATTTGAATTTGTCTCTTCTTTACCAGTGTGGAGACGAGTTAACATCCTCAGGCTCAACTTTCTTATCTGGTCAATATAAAAATGATGAAAGAATTGAAGGCTATATTGATATGAAGTAGTTATAACTCAATACTTGGTATATTAATTGCGAATCAGATAAATATAGCCACAGACATTGTTATTAAGACTTCATTATATGGTCCCTTACAATACATAATAGATGGCCCCAGACAAGGCTGAGAGTCTGTTTCTTACTCTGGGAACTTTGGGATCTTTGTAGGTACACTCCTGGACACCCCCTGCCCTGACTTTTGCTCACATAGACTTGATCTATGTAGTTCTTGGGAGTCTGCCTGCCTGGGGTACAGTCCAGTGTCACTGCCACTGGTTAGGAATAGTCTAACCCTGAGCACCTTTTTTTAAAATTGTTTTTTATTCCACTATACATTTTTTTCCACTCCCCTCCCTTCCTTCCTTCTCCCCTTCTGTCCTCTTCTGTGTCCCCCATGCTCCCAACTTACTCAGGAGATCTTGTCTTTTTCTCCTTCCTATGTAGATCCGTGTATGTCTCTTTTATGGTCCTCTTTGTTATCTAGGTTCTCTGGGATTATGGATTGCAGTTTCCAAAAGCCACTTATGAGTGTCTATATGTTATATTTGCCTTTCTGAGTCTGGGTTATCTCACTCAATATGTTTTTTTTTTTTTTAGATTCATCTACTTGTCTGCAAATATCAAGATGTTATTACTTTTTACTGCTGAGTGGTGCTCCATTGTGTAAATGTGCTGCATTTTCTTTATCCATTCCTGAGCACATTTTTGAGATGGCTGTCATTCTGCTTGTGTTGGCAGGATCCAAGGACAGTATCCACCCCATGAGTCCTTCAGAACGTTCTATTTCATATAGGTGCTAGTTAGTGTTCAGCAGTGACATACAAAGCTAAACCGGGTGGATGACCCTGCTTTAGTGAGGGAGAGAAGGATGCAAAGAAATCTATAAAGAAAACAACCTCAGTGTTGGTGTACATGGCAAATGCCAGAGAAAAAGGGGTCAGGAAAGGGAGTGGCAATGATGGGCAAAGAGGACCATGACCTTTTTGTTTGTTTGTTTAAAACATAATTTTTATTTATTTTTTGGAAATTTCACATCATGCACCTCAATCCCACTCATTTCCTAGTCCCTTGATATCTGCCTTTCATCCTGGCAGTGTCTGCCCGCAAATGAAAATTTAAAAAAATTCATTAACAAAAAAGAAAACAAAAATCTACTTCCCTCTTCCACCTTTCCACTCTCCATCACCTCTTCATTCGTCTTCGTGGCCTAGGGAGCTGCAGTGTGTTGGAGGAGGCCGCTAGTTAGTTCCCGGACACTTAGCCCTGAAATAATCACATAGAAACTGTATTATTTAAATCACTACTTGGTCCATTAGCTCTAGCTTCTTATTGGCTAGCTCTTACATCTTAATTTAACCCATCTCCATTAATCTGTGCATCACCACGAGGTCGTGGCCTACCAGCAAAGTTTCAGCACATCTGTCTCTGGCAGCATCTCCATGACTTTTCCGTGACTCTGCCTCTTTTCTCCCAGCATTCTGTTTAGTTTCCTCCACCTAGCTCTGTTCCCCTATAGTTCTGCTATAGGCCCAAAGCAGTTCCTTTATTAACCAATCATATTCACAGCATACAGAGGGGGAATCCCACACCAGCAGTGTGTTGCACAGTCTACCATCTTGTCCAAAGAGCTTGACTTGCATTTGCTCATTGTAATGAGTCGTTGGTCTGGTTCAAGGCCTCTGGCTTTTGGTACACCCTCACTGTAACTCCTCTTGGGTATCCTGCTATTGCTTTGAGTCATTGAGATCCTGTAGCTCTGGTTCCACAGGGCCAGTCCCATCCCTTCATGAGCTCAAGTAGGTCATAGACAGGGTAGATGTTGAGGTGGGCCAACTCGAAGAACTGGACATGGGCCTGGGTGGTAGCTGAGTTGGTCAACTTGGGCCTCTGCTGGAACTGCCACCATCAGGCAAGGGGCAGAGCTAGGTCTCCTGAACCCCTCTACCATTGGGGTTAGCTCTCCTGTGCCTGTTGTAAGGGGTGGGGATGTATGTGGCTCCTGTTACCACCAAAGGCCGTGTGGATGCCAGAGAATGGGCTGCCATCTGGGGCCATGCTCGTGTCTAACGGCCATGCTGCCACTGAATCATGGTCCTGTTGCAGCTAGGGTCTGTGTTGGTGTCCATTATCCTTGTTACCAAGGTGGGGGAGGGGGGGAGGGGTATGAACCATGCATGTTGAAATCTGAGGGACATGCTGAGCTGGCCCTACCCTTTGCTGGCCCTGAGAGATCTGGCTCTGCCCCTTGCTGGCTACTATAGCTGGACATCTGGCCCCAGTCTACATAGGAGAGCGGCCCCCATGACTCTGTCTCTGGGAGAGCTAGACCATGGTTTTAAAATGGGGCAATCAGTGGCGGTGCTATTGAGGAGACTCTGTGTGCAAATGGAAGGAGCATGGGAGCATGCTGGGCCACGTGAGGGGTAGACAGAAGCAGAGGGCATAGGCTGGTCCTTGGGGGGGGTGCTTTGAATGATACTAGTTAGTTCTGTTTTCAAGATAAGGTTATGCTTTCAAATGATAAAATCCATCGTGTTGATTTCATTCAGCTGGTCTCTTCAAGACAGTGACCTCCTACAAAACGGCTGGGTTGTAGAGAGGTGTGTAAGAATGTTCTGGAAGTTCCAGGGACTGTCCATTAGGCAGCCCTCAGGTGCAGCTTTGTCACTGCCAGAAGTGAAAGGAGAGCCAGCCATTCCTCTGAGAGGAATTGGGGGAGTGTGGGAGGAAAGCCTGCTGGTGGGATAGATCTTGAAATGGGGGAATCAGATTTTTTTCCTCAGCCCGCTTTTCAGGCAGTACCTTCCAGCACGATCAGACAGTGGAGCCAGAAAGCGTGCTACCGACAAGGCAGCCTTCTGTTATTTCCTACATTGCTTCAGGAAAGGCAAGCTGGCCAGCCCACACCATCTGCCCAGAGTCTGTTGAAGGGGCGATGCGGTGATACAAGGCCTGGCTCATGCTGGAGCACAAGACTTATCCAATGATTTGAGAAGCAGAGCATTACCCATTTCCGTCTCATCAGAAACGTAAGCTAAAGGAACCCTCCCATCTACCTGTACCTGCTTATCAATATGTTCTACATAGAATAGCTCACGGTTGTGGTCAGCTTCAGCTATGCTTGCTGGGACGGCCATAAGAGGTTCATGGTAGCTTAGAGTCCACGAATATGGTCCCCATCCTCAGCAGGCTATCTGTGCATGCATGCAGCCACCCACTCACCAACACATGCATTCACACACACACACACACACACACACACACACACACATACACAGCCCACACACATCACCTGAGAACATACCAGCAAAAGCCTGAGGAGGATGCCCATGTGTAGAGAAGATGG
This sequence comes from Dicrostonyx torquatus, assembly GCA_028555095.1. NCBI lineage: Eukaryota > Metazoa > Chordata > Mammalia > Rodentia > Cricetidae > Dicrostonyx > Dicrostonyx torquatus. The sequence goes on from JAQHUG010000040.1 coordinate 7,141,521, forward strand.
TTTGATGGGCATTTATGCCAGTGTACACACAGACAGTGGCACTTGCTTACCTGATCAAATTCATTAGCTATGCTTGGTTTGAAATCTCAAAGCATGGCTTTCCAGTGAGGCTCGCGAAAATTGGGATCTAAGTTTCCAAACTGACTTAACGAAAGGCATTGTGGTGTGGGGACAGGAAAAGTAGGTTGGCTCAGTATTTATCTAGAATGTGGCAATCACAGATCTATCACTTAAGTTAGCAGAACAAGCCAGTGGGGTTCAAAGAACAGCGTTTGGCTGCAGAAGGCCTTCTTCAGTGGAGACTGAGGGCATTTGTGGCAACGTGGTTGGAAATAGACGACCGAGTGATGGGGGAGCATCTCCCAGATCCAACTGCAATTTAAAAAGTGTGTTAGTGTGGAGAGGAATGGCAGCTTTTTCCAGGTGATTTACATCTGACTTTCTCATGTAGGGCTATGTGGCTTCCACACATGTGTTTTCTGGGTCTGTGGATTCAGCTGGACCACATTAGAAAGCATTCTGTTGTTTCTTGTCTGTGCTATGTACATAACATACCACAATGGGTATGCTATGTCAAGCATGGTTATCTACCTATCATGGTTACATGGTTATCTATCTATCTATCTATCTATCTATCTATCTATCTATCTATCTATCTATCTATCTATCTATCATCTATCTACTTACCTATCTAACATCTATCTAACTATCTATCTACTTACCTACCGACCTGTGTTTTGGAAACAGCATATAACACTTTGTACTCAGGAAGCAAGTGCTCTACCACTGAGCTGCATCTCCAGTGCCTGTCCTAAACTTTTAAATGTAGCTTCCACTGTAGAAGAGAGGCACTGTGGGAGAAACAAAGAAGTCTAGCACATGGAACATTCCATAAGAAGCCTGACCTGTTCTTTTCTGAAGGCAGGCATCATTTACTAAATGTGGGAGACTCTTTGAAACTGAGAGGGCCAGAGATACAAGAACAAATGCCCTTTTCAAGTCCTTGCTGGGCCCTACACTGGGGTGATGCGTGTGGGCTTAGAAGCTGCGCTGAGAAGCAGCAGTAAGGACTTTCGGGAGCTTTATACATAAGATAGAAATTAAATAGCCCAAGGAGTTCTTGTCTGGCTTGTTAACTGTGAAGATAACAGTTCAGGGATGCGAACCTTGTTATTTGTATGAAATTCTTATTGGAGTTGTGAAGAGGATCCTGTGAATAGCTATAATTTACCTTCAAAGCCATCAGCCGCCAATGGCTGTTTTTATGAGCATCTGCTCACAAACTCGCCTCACATCTGCCTGCGAAGAGAGAGATGCAGCAAATAAAACCCAGGTGGGAAAGGTTAATGCTGATTTGAGGTGGAGGACACATGACTGTGTTTGTCTCTCAGCATGCTGTTGAAATATTTGAAATAAATCTCTGCAAGAGAAACTGTAAATGAAAAGTCCCCAAAAATTGGGGAAAAAAAAAAGAGCAGAAGGTAGAAAGCAGAGGAGACATTTTCTTGCTCTGTAGACTAGGCTGGGCTCGAACTCCCAGAGATACACCTGCTTCTGGCTCCCGAGTGTTGTAGTAAAGATGTGCACCACCATGCCAGCCTACATTTCTTTTTAAGGACTTAAAGGAGATAGACTACAAGAGGATGTCATTCCTCAAACAGCTGTTCAAAGCACCACTTTAAATACATTTAGCAGCTATAGTAAAGTGGATGCATTAGGTGCGGCATAAATACAATGCAACTGTGTTTCCTAAAAATCAGCACTATGGGGCTGGAGAGATGGCTCAGTGGTTAAAAGCATTGCCTGCTCTTCTAAAGGTCCTGAGTTCAATTCCCGGCAACCACATGGTGGCCCGCAACCATCTGTAATGAGGTCTAGTGCCCTCTTCTGGCCTGCAAGCATACACACAGATAGAATAGTGTATACATAATAAATAAATAAATATTTTAAAAAATCAGCACTATGAGACTTTGTAAGAGGCTCACAATACAGAAAACAAGTGTGGGTGGAATGCTCAGCCATAAACAGGACATCTGTATCACCCTCCATACCTACAACGAGGGGGCTAAGGCCTGGTAGAGCCAGGGGCTGGGGAGGACAGTGTCTTCTGGACATGAGAGGACCACTGTACTTAGGAACTCAGAACAGCCGTGGTGGGCTGCACAAGACCTGTACATGATCAGGCCAGCAGACATCCAGCAGAGGATGGGGGTGGGGTGGGGAACTGGCTCACGAGACTCCGCTCCTAAATGAAGATGATTGTTGATGGATGCCGAGGGTGGCGATCAAGGTTTCTTTACGGGTGTGGATTGGGCCATGTGTCTGTGGATGTCCCCAGTTCTGTGGAAGTGGGCAGTGCTGATAGTACTCAGTGGGTTATAATAACGCTTGGATAAAGGACATTAAATTGGGAGGAGTCATGAGGAAAGAGTCAAGATGAATTGGAGCAAGGAGAATGGCAGGTGCATGTGATAAAAATTTATCATATACATGCGTGAGATTTTAATAAATTCTTATTAAAATTCTTAATAATATTGTAGGTAAAAATAGGTTTTTATTTGGGAAATAGTCACCAAAGCTTCTTATATGCATTTGACCATATGACTTTTAAGAAATGAAAGACTGTAGAAGTTTAAGAGTACCTACGGTGTGATCGATCGCATTTACTTGTAGGAACGTTTTGTTTGTTTCCTTGTTTATTTATTTTTTTTAAATCTTTTTTAAAATATTTATTTATTTATTATGTATACAATATTCTGTGTGTATGCCTGCCGACCAGAAGAGGGCACCAGACCCCATTACAGATGGTTGTGAGCCACCATGTGCTTGCTGGGAATTGAACTCAGGACCTCTGGAAGAGCAGGCAGTGCTCTTAACCTCTGAGCCATCTCTCCAGCCCATCCTTGTTTATTTTTTAAGGCAGACTAATGGATGGTGTTAAGGTCAGTGGGAAGTCCTGGCTGAGCAGAGTTGATTATGTTCATTCATTGGTCTAGGTGCTCCCTATACAGGTATGTGTGCACACAGATAAAGACTCAGAGGACTGTAGTCTTGACGTCCCTCACCCAAACTGTGATTGGTCCATGGGCATATTTTAGACCTGACAGGGAGGATGTGATGTTTGTGGTGGCTGGAGCTTTTTAAAACCACAATGCCAAGTGTGTCCACATACAAGAAAAAGCCATTGAGAGACTGAACTCTCTTGCGTATTTTAAGGAGGTGGATTGAGCAGACACATTTGTTCTTAAATTCTCCTACTCCTGGGCGATGTGTTTCAATTATTTCATCACTGTGTTCACTGTTGATGGCTTCTGGGGGTGGAGAGTGGGTTTTGTTTTAGGGGTCTGATCTCTTCAGATTGACCGGGCTTCAGAGGATGGTTCTCTGCATGTGCCCCGCCTCTGCGAGTCAGCCTGCTGTCTGCTACTGAGCTGGAGTGAAGCCTTCTAAAGATGCACCTTAGAGCTCGAAGCCATTCCTTTCATTCCTTTCTCCAAAAGCATCCACACTCTCGCTGGTGTCTAGCTGTTGACATCTTCAGAGGGGCCTCTGTTCACTCTGTTACCCACTGACTGTTTGTAAGAAGTGGGTGCTGTTGGTCCGCAGTTCTGAGAAATGGCCATTTTAAAAGCTCCAGTCCGAGTTCAGACCTACCTCTCCCTGTGAAATGCTATCTACGTTACTTCTTGGTTCTCAAAATATCTATCTCTGTATTTTGTTTAGCAGTGGTACTAAGGATGCTACATCCCTGAGAGAATGGAGAGTCCCATGGCAATCATCCAGCGCTCTGTGGTGTGGCTGAATGATTGGGCTTCCTTCTGGGAAGCAGATATAGGATTGTCACTATTGAGATTAGCAGTAGGGTGGGATTCAGGTCTTCACTGAATTAGAACAGCTCTTCCGCACACTGAGATTTCTTCTGGGAAAAATCTTATTAAATTATTCAACGTCTAAAATAGAACTGATAACCAAAGTTTTAATATAGCCCCCGATTACTGTGTATTTGAGTAGGGAATCCAGCCTCCTAAATAGAAGAAGCAATGTCATTACAAAATATTGGTGTGATATTTGAGAATAAAACTCTGAAAAGTCTTGGCAACAAGGAAATCAAATAGAGGCCATATTAGCCCCATCTGCTCTAGTGATAATTCAAACTCTGGGTGGCTTACAGTGTGTGTTTATCTTTTGCTTTGGTCCCATCAGGGATCTGGCCAGGGATCTGGTTGGCTGTGGGGTAGCATGAGAACACTAGCATAGACTGACTCAGTTTTAAATCTCCAGCCTGCTGAGACCTAGGGAGGAGGAGGAGGAGAAGGGTTTCCCGGTGTTGGAGAGCTGGAACTCCAGAAGGAAGATAACTGATTACAGAGACATGCAGAGGTCCTCTCGCGTGTGGCTTAGCTCGCTTGCTGTTGATTCCAGCACATTGAGTGGCCAAGTCTAAAGCCATTGGAAAACAGTTGGAAGGGGTTAGAAGGAGCCAACCATTATTGATAAATAACCCAATCTGTGCCTGAAAATAAAGTTTGATGTGCGCTGAAAAATGTGTCTTTGGTTTGGTTTGAATGCCTCCCAGTGTCAGAGAGAGAGAAAACTAATTTTGCACAACCATATCTTAGCCCTTTCTTGTACAACCTCCATATTCAGGCAAATATTTTAGGCATAGGAAAAGTTCCTACACAGATGTCAACTGAGTTTTCAATGAACTTCTGTCTTCTGTGAATTCCAATTTAGTTCCCAGTCATTCACCCCCAGGTTACCCAAAATCAAACGAAATGTAAGCTGATGTTGGACTTTTCTTTATAAGTAAACTCCCAATTTACAGAGAAAAAAATCAAACTTTTCAAATGTCTTCATATTGATGTTTCCATCAAGTAGCATAGATAGTTCTGGTCTTTCTTGATTGCTACAGATTTTGGCTCCATTTCAAGAAAAGTATCTCCGGAGTTGATGACCTCGAATATATTTTGGAAAAAGGAGAGAAAGTTAACGTATCAGTGGTGTCTCCTTATTGAATGCAAAGAACAATCAGGCAGGGAACAGCCCAAAAACTAAGCAGAAGTTACTTAAGGGTTCTCATTTTGCCTGCCAGTTATTGTTTTAATATGAAGAATACTTAAAATCTATAAATGTGCTTATGTAACATTAATCTCAAAGTCTGCTACTATTTTCCCCATCCCCTGCAGTAATAACAGCATTGTGCGGTCACTTTAGTGTCCCCTTTCTGTAATTGCTTTGTCCTGTAAGCCACACTTATCAGATAGTTCAGATTTGGGGCATGAAGCTTGAAGCATCTTACTGTCTTTCTCACATGGGAAATACAGTTATGAAATGGACCCAATGTCACCAAACAAGTGGTCCCATTGAGTGGTGACCCCTGGGATAGCGGGAACTGCATTGTTGCCATGTGTCTGTGCAAACCTTCTGGTCCCATCGGCCAAGGAGAACAGCTCTGAGGGTCACCCTTGGGCTGCTGACTCAGGGGAACATAAATGACACAAGTCAGTTTCATAATGGCCGAGCGAGACTAGCAGGGACAGTTTGTGGTTGTTTTTTTGTTTTTTGTTTTTGGGGTTTTTTTGGCACATTTGAGTCACTTCGATGCTTATTTACATCATGCCATGCTTTAGATCGTCAAAGCCTTTTCAATAACTTATATAATTATGTTGAGATGATTTTTTTCTTTCTTAGCTTGTTCAGTTCTCTTCTTACCTATTGTGAGGGTATATTACTTTTATCAAATGCTTCAATTATTTATCAAGTATTCAATTATTTATTGTGATGATTTTTTTGTTTATCATTGATTTGTTTCTTTATGATGAATCTTCCTTGATTTCCAGAAATAAATCCCATTTGAATAATGAATTGTGAGGTGTGATATTTTTATTATGCTGCCAAAGTAGGTTTGCTAGTATTTTGTTGATGCTTTTACATCTATGTCAACCAAGTACATTGACTTACATGTGGGTCTCCTTGTAACACCTTTGTGTGGCTCCAGGGTCAGGTCTCATAAAATGTGCTCTGATTGTTCATTCCTCTACAACTTAGAAACATCTTGAAAATTACATCTCACTTAAATATTTTATAAATTTACCACTATAGTAATCTGGTGCTGGATGTTAGTTGTTAAAACGTCTTCTTCTTTTTTTTTTTCTTCATCATTACCAGTGGTTGGATTTCTATACTAATTATAAGACCTCAGATTTTCTGCTTTTTCATAATTAACCTTTGTAGTAAGTTTTGTATTTAACTATTTATTGAAATATCTTAAAGTCCCTTCTATTTCTGCTTACCAG
>JAQHUG010000040.1:7155169-7168343 GCA_028555095.1 Dicrostonyx torquatus
AAAAAAAAAATGAATGAGTAGATGGATAGGAGACAAATTAAAGATCAGATAGTGTGGGTCATGGATGGGTGCAAGGAAGATGCTTAGGGAAGGGCCATGTTTCTTCTTCAGCTAAACTGAGTGGTGTCTTCCTTGACACTGTTACATGCTGAAGACATTATTTTATCTAACAACCAATACACAAAGCAGAGAACCCGATTAGTATGAAAGTTCTTTTCTGCTGCAAAAGAACGAGACCCACAGCTCCTGAGACTTTTAAACAACTGGGCTGTGGTGTGTATGTGAAAATCCTCCATAGCTCAAGTGCTTTCACACCCGGTCCCCAGCTGATGGGGTAATTTGGGGGAGGTTATGGACATTTAGAAGGTGAGTCTGACTGGCGGAAGTTCATCTCTCGGGGTGGGCTTTGGAGTTTGACAGACAGACCATACTTCCTGTTCTTTCTCTGATTTTGAACTGCTAAAGCAATGTTGTGAGCTGGGGGCCTCAGGCTCCATCACCCCTATCTTCCCTACCATGATAGACAGTAACCTTTCTGCAACCAGGAGCCAAAATAAGCCTCTCTCTCTTCAGTTGCTTCTGTCAGGGCAATTTGTCATAGCAGCAGAAAGGAAACTAATACAGACAGACAGTGAAGAAAGTCACATTGAAGGCTGATGGAATGAGTCACACCACTACCCTAGGCTCTGTGGCTAGTCTTCTCTGAGGTGACTTAATGACTCTGTGGCAGTAGCCTTGGCTGTGTAGGAACAGGTCCGGAGCTCCGCTGTTAAATAGCAGTTATATCCAATAAGACCCTGCGACCTTATTGAAACCCATCTTTGTGGCAAAAAAACCCCGACTCATCCAGTGCAAAGAGTTTATTTGTAAAAGGTTCGCCTATTCTGCCTCAGTGTTGCCATTTATAGAGGAAAATGAAAAATTAAATGCATTTCTGAAAGTCTCATGTGACAGAAAGGTGCCTGTGGATGGTAGATATCGTAGTCTTTCGCGTGTATGTTGAGCAAGGCTCGGTCATGAATTTGTCTAGACTGCAGTATGTGGGGGGGGGGTGTGCACATGCTCAGTGAGTGTGCTCTGAGCTTGGCATACACGACTGCCTTGGAAGCCAGTTGTCCTTTGTCACGCGCAGTCCTGACCCTGCCTGCCCTGGGAACACTCACTCTCCTCCCTGGAGCTGTGAGCGGGGGCGGTGTCACTTTCCTTATTACCAAAACCAATTTCCAGAATGGGTAATTGTGTTCTGACTCATGCAGTTCCCCTGCATTTCCTGGCTGCTTCCGGTGACTTATGTCTTCCTCTTGGCTCCTTAATGGGTGTGTAATGAAGCAACATATTTCAAAGTCATGGCTGTGTTTCAGACTTCCCTTAAGTCATGTCTCAGTGGAGGGCCAGTCTAAAGGCTGGCACATGCATGCCCTACCTGGTCCCCCAAAGCAAGAAGCCGTGTTAAAAAGACAGATACTTTCAGGCTGGAGGTGGCTTCTGGAGGCTGAAGGCTTTCAAGTGTTGGCCCATGTTCAAGGTTCTGCTTGTTCCAGGTCTTATTTCTGCCACTTTTAGACACAAGCTTGGTTGTGTGATTTTAATCTTTTTTAAATCTTTTTTTAATCTTTTTTAAAGTTTCCACCTTTAAAAATTGCTGATAATACTGACATCTATGTCCGGGACATTTATGATGATTCCGGAAATGCTCAAGCCAGAATTTGACTTATGGGGAAGTTCGGTATGTGTTCTCCCATGGTATGGTCCTTTTTCTTTGGTGCCATCCATGGGGAAGTCATTGTCAAGTGACTCAGGTCTCTCTGGGAGTTGGAGAGGTAGGAATTATGACAGATTATGACAGCAGAAAATCAGGTAGAGCTTCAAGTCCCTTGTATGGCAGCTTAGGGAAGGGAATAACAAACTCACATGGAGGTCAGGACAGTCTTCCCAGGAAAAGTAGACTTCCAAGATAAATCTGTGGGCGAGTTTAGTCTATTGCTCATAGAGCCTGTATATTGAGTGACTACCCACAGAGGACAAGATCTGTGTCATAAAACCCTCAATAGCGGCAGTGAGGGAGTGAAGAAATTGCACACAGATGCACAGACTGTGTAGGATCAAGTAGGGGTTCTGGCTACCTCAGCACCACAGCCTCATTGTGTCTAGTAACCACATCACTGGGGAAGGGGGCAAGTTGGTCTGAAGGTCTCTTTAGGGGAGCAGTCTCAGGCTGTAAACATCTGGAGGGAGGAAGCCGCAGTTGCTAGTCTTTGTGTACAATGATCACTCCTTTATAAACACTCATACTGGGACCTCCCGAGAACTGTGGCAACCCCCCTTGATTCTGGCCCATATGGGGAGCTGACTTTGCAAATGTCCCATGAGTCGGAGGCCTTAAAGTTCTGGGCATGGTTGTGCTCATGTCAATGGTACACATTCACTGGGATCTTAGCTCACTTAGGTCTTCCTCAGCCCCCTAAAGATGAGCTCTGTGTTAGACCTGGGAAACAATGATGAATGTAAGTACAGTGCCTACCATAAGAAACTGACTCTCCTTAGGCAAGAGAAGAACTAAACCAATCAGTCATATAGCCAGTGGAGGGTCAGGAGGGAAGCCCTGGAAGTTACATATTGGGTAGCTTGGGAGTTTGAATATTGGGGTGGTGTTTCCAAGAGGGAACCAGTGAGTAACTGAGATCTAAATTAAGATTTGGGGGTGATTGGAGGTCAGTAGCTGGAGAGGAAGCAAGGCTCTGGGCCTTGGAAGCCACACGATTTGTTCTTGAAGAGAGTGGGGTCCAGTTTGGCTAGGCCATAGAAAGCTTGGTGACATGGTGGAAGTGTATTGGAGAGTTAACTGTGGAGGACACACAGAGAGCTGTCGTGGTCATTTGCACATCAGGATCTGGGTTTTCATGCCAAGTGTAACTGGAAATCTTGGCGGTATTGACTTCCCTGCATAAAAAAGCCAGAATGAAACCTCGAGGTTGCAGAGATCATGCACTGTTTGCACAGCGAATTCCTGGGGTTTAAAGGGGAAGTAGAAAGACAAATAAATAATTATAGAAAGATGTCAGTGGCCTAGGTTGGGTTCTGGCACAAAAATAAACACACACACACACACACACACACACACACACACCAGATCAGCAGTTTTGTGTAGTGAATGCCAAGGGGTTGTTGCTGATGGAGGATAAGCCATCTCCTGCAGAGTCTCTGGAGATGCTGGTATGGCAAGCCTCCGAGGATCTCTGTGTGGCGTTTCATGCTGATAAATTTGCATTTATACTATAAGAAGGGCCACTGGAGGTTAAGAAGCCGGGAAATGAAATGATCAGATTAATGTGCCCATGGAGGGTGTTTATTTTTCTTCCTGGGTATTTCTTAAGTCAGGCATTTATTGAATTTAGGGTAATGGATGGGAGAGGTGGTCCAGCATCACTGCAGGCTAAGATTGATGGGAGGCTTATTCTTTTGTATAACGTTTAAGGGGGTGTTAAGGGGAGTTTAAGCCTGCCACTGTGAAAGGCTTATTTATCTTGTAAATAAATACTTACCAGGAAGCCATGTAAGCCTTCCTCTTTGCAGGCCCCTCCAGGATGACAGGACCTCATCCCAGCTTTCCCTTGTAGAAACACCATGAATTAGCATCCTTTATGGCAGGGAGGGATTTCTGTAAGTGCTAATAGCTAAGATTGTGAGAAAGGGAGGGACACAATGTATAATGGGACACCTTTGCTACTGACATGAACGGGGTGGTACTGTGCGGTGTTCTCATACTCTAAGACCAAGACCCATGATCTCCGAGGAGCTCAAGGTGAGTCAGCGAGGATGAAACCAAGTTTGTGACGGGGTCTCTCTGAGTTGTGCTATATGGCTTGACTCTTGAACACGGGGATGATTTTTGAAATTCCAGACCCTTCCCCTCGGATGTGATAATTTAGTGATGGATTGGACCACCTTTCCTTACCTCCCATCCTTCTGATTCATGCTGAGCCTTCATTTCCGCAGATCTGTTCTGTGAAGCAGGGTCATAGGCGATGGGCTCACTGCACTTTGGGTCTCACCTCTGGGGATGTAGGTAGGAAGTGCTCATGCAGAGCATGTGACCAGACTTCCAAATCTTGATTTTTTTTTTCAGGTTACAGAACTCAACAATGTGAAAAATGTAGCCCGATTGCCAAAGGGCACCAAGAAGCACGCTATAGGGATCTACTTCAATGATGACACCTCCAAGACCTTTGCTTGTGAATCAGGTTTGTTTGCAGCAAGTGGGGGAGGCGTCTTTGGCCTTTAATACCTATATGTCTATGCCTTTGATACGTGTGTGTGTGTGTGTGTGTGTATACACACATATATATGTATACACACATATATATATATATTTATCTTTTTCGTGGTCATCGCCATTTCCACAGATCTTGAGGCCGATGAGTGGTGCAAAGTGCTCCAGATGGAGTGTGTGGGGACCAGAATCAATGACATCAGCCTCGGCGAGCCTGACTTACTGGCTACGGGGGTGGAACGAGAGCAGAGCGGTACGTGTGCAAAGCCCTCACCTCCTGTCTCTCTCATAACCTGTTTCGCTCCCCTGTGATAAAGCACAATTCTGTGTAGTTGTGAGTTATGAAAATGTATGAAGACGCGAGTTCCAATAGCCCTCAACGTTAGTATTGGAGTGAACGTTGTCCTCCAAAGTTCTGGGATGAACCCACACTAACGGTTTCAGTCAGCAGTTTTAAGGACCACGCTGTGCATCTGCTGCATGGAAGGTGGTTTGTGAACATCCAGCTGTGACATTTGCAGAGAAGCCCCACCCCGTAAGCATCAGGACCTCCCCCATTTTATAGACAGGGAAAGCCAGAACCTCAGAGAGCTAAACTTCTTGTTCCAAATGTAGTTAGTGTTCGAATCCAGACTCTGATCACGGGTCTCCATTTACAATGCACAAGCTTTAAAGTGGGATGACTTCCCCATTGCCTTTTCACTTAAAATAGGTTTGAACACTTTCCAGTGTTTTTAATAGAGTTTACTCCCCCTGAATATTTCATCGAGTTTAAACCCACTTAAAAATCGGTGATGAAAAATATTCAACCCTTGAGCCAACTCAGCTCAACACACCATCTAGGAATAAATCCTTTAAAGTAATAATGACCAAAATATTCATGAACATTTTAGCAAAAATCAATGTTGATTCATAGTGTGAGCCTGGAAGAATTGTTCCATCCTCAAATAGCTGAACCTAGCGACTGGGTTGATTGGATCCCAGGGTTCTGCTTCAAAGTCCAACTTGACCTATGGGCACTTGTCCGAGTGGAAGCAGCTTCGGGTCACCTAGCTTGATGACAGACATGGCAGAGGTGGGATTGCACTCCGCGAGCCATCTAGCTGCGAGTGAAAACTCTTCTCCCTCCCGGTGGAGCTGTGTCTTCATGACACATTTACAGTCTTGCCCATGTTGAATGGATGGTACCGCCCATGATATGTCACCACACAGCTGTTGTTGATCAGGACCTGGAAGCGCTGATTAGGGAGCGCTGGCCAGGGCAGAGGAGCCTTTAGTGAGGTTGGGAACTGGAGCTACATAGGGGGGAAGCCATTTACCAAAGCCATTCACCCGAGCCCGGACCTTCCTTCTGTGGTTCACTCAGGCAGAGAAGAGGTAGCCAGAGCCTTGGGGGAACAGGCAGGGAACGGAAAGCATGGCAGGGATTGATGGCTGCTGTCCTTTGGAATGGCTGGGTCAGCCCTTGGCCCTCACACATTTATGTTTGTGGCACAGTAGAAACACACAGTGTTGGTAGTCAAACCGAGAACTGTGCCTAAGGTTTCTCTTTCGCCTGTCAGCTTTGTGTGCTCGGGTTTTCTCCTGTTACATGCTCTTACAAACCTCCACCGTTCCTTGGAAGCATTTTATAATCTGAGTTTGGAGGAGTTCAAATCCGTGCACTTACAATGGTTTCTCACCAAATGCACGCGAGGCGAACACTCTACCACTGACCTCTCTCCCACCCCCACTAATTTATTTTTATAGCGAGTCAATTTCCCTCTAACAGAATCCATTAACGATGGTCTCTTTTACCTCTTACTTACTGAAAACAGTTTAATCCATGGTCCAGAACTCTCAAGGGGCATAGCTGTTTCATGATAGTTTCTAGAAAGCACTCAACATTTGACTATTGACAGTTCAAAATAAATTCAAAAGACCTAAATCGCAGGGACCTAAGCCCGTTCATGTGTACAGTCAATATTATTATTTGCTAAGTTCAAATAAAACATGAAAGTTTTGATGATTTTTCTTATTATGAGATAGCTAACCTAGACCATTCCTAATAGAACATTGTTGGCATCACACTGTCTTGTTAGATGTTTGGAATTCACTCTAGGATGGATAGATAGAATTGTGCTAGCCAATGGCATAATATTTTTGTTCATATTTCACTTAGAGATTTTTGACTCTGTTAATTTTTTTGTTAATGAATTTTCTAAGTCGTAATAATAAAAACGGTGTAACTGTTCAGGGGAGATCGTCTCTACAGTTACCAGCTACGATTAGTTTCCGTAATTTCTATAATCTTGGTGGCATCGTCAACAGTCACTCCAGGAAACAAACGGCTATCTCTTCCCAGAGTTGGCTAAGCAAAGTTCTTTGTTCAAACGCTTCTTAAGTATCTCCCTTGGCATCTTCACAGCTGACGGTCAGCTGATTACACGTTGTTTCTGTGAAGTGTGGCTTCAGTAATTCGGGGTACAGCTTTATTCGGTTGATTATGGAAATGGCAAACTGGTTAGTGTTACTTTAGGATGACAGATCACAAGCCCAACCTGGCACTCCTGTACCGTTGGTGCATACAGAGGTGTGGCTGTAATTAACGTGTGCTCAGCAGGGAAACACTGCTCCGAGTGCTTTCATGGCTCTGGTCTTTCATTGGCATACATTTTTAAATGATGAAAACCCAAAATGTCTAGAACTGGTCTTTACTCACGTCAATATTGTTTAGTGTGTGTCCATACCCAGAGTGTATCATTATGCCATATAACAGCATCTGCATTTAAAAACTCATTTTCCTATGATAGTTCATTGATAACTTTTGTCTTCCCGAATGTTCCACCAAACCGTAGCATGCACGTATTTTTTTTTTAAAATGCTTCTGTATTCCTACGATGTCTTTGCTGTTTTATTCCTGGGGATTTTAGACTAACCTTTTGTTTTTCTCCCAGAGAGATTCAATGTGTATTTGATGCCATCTCCTAACTTAGATGTACATGGCGAATGTGCCTTGCAGATAACATATGAGTACATCTGTCTTTGGGACATCCAGAATCCCAGAGTCAAACTCATCTCTTGGCCGCTAAGTGCCCTGCGGCGGTACGGACGTGACACCACGTGGTTCACTTTTGAGGCAGGGAGGTGAGTACTGGCTCTTCATCCATCTTTGTCTGGCGTCTGCTTCCCGTCTCCAGGTTCATGTCATGGAACTGGACTGGAGGTTTGTTCATTAACTCTGCTCTTATGGAAGGATGATAGCATGGAGATCGGGCAGCCAGAATCCCCTCAGTCCTAGGCAGGATTCTAACACTTCACAGATGTGACGTGAACTTTCATTCCTTGATTTGGTGGTGTGCCCCAAACTGAAGCTCAGCTGGCAAACCGTACCATGGGCCTGGTTAAGCTGAGTAGAGGCCTGCTCCCTGTCACGTGAGCAGCTTCCTCGCTGTAATTTAAGGTTCTCTACTCTATGTGAACTGACAGGGTAGATCATACATGCGAGGACGGACCCCTGACACTTCACAGGTTGCGGTCTTCTTACTATTTAACAAATGCCAGACATGCTGGAAGTGCCCAGTTCTAAAGCTTGCTTGTTGCTATCCCACTGAGCCCTTTCAGGGTTCTCCTTGCTCCCATGAGAGGCAGCTGTGGGAGGGAAGGGGACACAGGGACCAGTTGGGGGCATCATGGCCTACAAGGAGATCCCTTTGGTCAGTGTTACATTGTGCTTCCTCCCTGAGTTCAGGTTCCTTTTAAAGGCAAAACAAAATAAAACAACCCCCAACACCCAAACTAAACAAGCCAAGAAACAAAAACCAGCCCACCTTTTTGTAGTTTAAGATTTCAAATGACTCAAGTTTTAAGAAGTACAAGCCCATCAAACTAATCAACAGTCTAGCACAGAGTGGAGAGAGCTTCACAAACCATGACCCTAACTGAAGAACTGTGGGTGATGGATGGCTTCTGGTGGAGGAAGAGTCCATTTTCTTTAAGGGCGTGGCTTCTGGTAGGGAGACCTCTCACACCCAGGGGCACCTAAAGAGTACACATTGAGGGTTGAGGGACTGGCCTACCAACTGAGACAGTGTGCCTGATCTATTGGGAGCTCATCAAATCCAGCTGGACCCGGAATGAATGAGCATATGACCAAACCGGAATCTCTGAATGTGACTGCCAATGGGGACTGACTGAGAAACCAATGATAACGGCACTGGGACCTATCTCTTCTGCATGTATTGGCTTTTTGGGAACCTATTCTATAGGGATGGAGGGGGGAGGGCCTTGGGCTTCTCACAGGACAGGGTACCCTGCCCCCTCTTAAGGAAGCAGGGGGAGAGAGGTGGGGTGGTGGGGGGAGTGGGAGGGCCTAGGACAAGAAGAGGAAGTGTGAGTTTTTCTTTTAACAATAAAGAAAAAAAAGCACACATTGGATGACGGGTTATTTGTTAAGCAAAACCAGAAACAACAACAAAAAAAAAAACAGGGTGAAGACACAAAGTTGAGCGTCAGGTTGGGAGACAGGGAGCTGGGGTGTATCCGGAGGAGAAGTTAACGTGATCAAAATGCATGAATGGAAGTCTCAAAGAATTGATAAAAGCATTGTATTAAAAATGGAGCGTGAGGCCGTCTGTGTGTGCCTTAACATCACCCTGCAGTTGTAACAGCCGGGTTAGAGTGCTGAAGGTCATGGGTTAAGTCTGATAGCTCTTTTACAGGGAGTGATACTGATTTACAGGGGGAAGCAGAAGTTCTGAATACTACCCAAGCCTCTAACTCAAGTGAATAGATGGAGAATCATGCTCCCTTCCAGTTTACCTCATTTTAAACAGAGCCCGAGTGTTTAGCAGGTACTTTCAGGGAATATGATCAGTTTAGTGTTTTCACAACAGTCTCAAAAAATTGAAAAAGTGTTTTTCTTCCACATATAGTCTTTTAGTTAATTCTCTCCTCCCTCCCTCTTTCCTTCTCTCCCTTCCTTTCTTTCTTTCGGTTTTTGTTTTGTGGTTAGTTTTCTTGTTTTTGAAATTGTGTGCCGTGGAACCCAAGCTGCCCCCCACACTTGAACTCTTGATCCTCCTGCCTCTAACTCCCAAGTAATAGGCAGACAGATGTGTACCACAGACCTAGGCTTTTTTACTTTCAAAGATAGAGAAGGGAGTTGGCTACTCTCCTGGACAACAAAGGTCTTAGCATTAACAGATAAAACCTTCACATCTAGATGTGTGCTCCTCCTTCATCTCAGTGACCAGTCTACTGTGTTTAAAGGAAAATCCTTACGCAAAACTCAGAGCTTGCTTGGTTGGGTAAATGTGCTTCCTCCCTTGAGACTTCTGAGCTTCTGTTAGGATGTGTGGAGCAGTGTGAGGGCCTGCAGAACACGGAAAGTGAGACACAAGGTAATGCTACTACTTCATGTTTTCTCCGAAATGCAAATAAAGATGGATTTTTATCATTACCATCAGGATGCTAGGTAATAAGATCATTTGTGCTCCCCCAAGTGTGACGCTCCCATATCTGTCTTATTTTATTAGTAAAGATAATTTTCTCCACGGTTATTTTTGGATGTCTTCAAAACAAAGCAGTTTCATAATAACTAATAGTATACCATGCTCACTCTCTTGCAGAAGCAAGCAGAAGTGAGGCTCCCACCAGGCCCACTGTTTTCACACTACAAATTGGAGGTTTATGAAATAAAATTTCATTTCTTCTTTGTACTGAATTTGAGAACAATGGGAGCTAAGCTTCTATGGCTGCCTGCACATTGGATTACATAAACCTCATCTCATAGGAGTGTTATTAAGATTAAATAAAGGCACATGGGAGAAACCTGGGGCAGAGCCTGGAAAACAGCAGGCAGTTAAAGTAGCCCAAAATGGCAAGGCAAAGACATCCACTCTCTGTCATGACTTAGACTCTGGAAGTAGTCATGGCTTCATGCATGGCTTGAGTCAGTGCTCAACTGACAAAACTCAGAGGGTCTTGTTTCTTCTAGCTTGCCTACTCCCTGGGTGTTCTGGTGACTTCTGGGATCGTTAAAGCCTTCCCATTCGTCAGTCAATGGAAGACAGATGGGTAACATGCAGTGTGTTGACTGTTATAGACAGTGTGAGACCCTGGCTCTCTCCTGAGCACTTCATACAAAGCTCACAGGATGAGAAAGGAATGGGAAAAGTCCCCCAAAGCACAGAGTGGGACTTGTTGCCTTTGAAACGGGGAAAGATATGAGGTTTCAAAACAACAAAGTGTGTCCATCATAGCATATACTTACTCCAAGTAAAAAAAGCCAGTGTGTGTGTGTGTGTGTGTGTGTGTGTGTGTGTGTGTGTGTGTGCGCGCGCGCGCACGCGCGCGTTGTATTAACAGATGCCTTTGGAAGCCAGAAGAGGGCACCAGATCCCCTGGAGCTAGAGTATGGTGGTTGTGAGCGACCCCACATGGGCACAAAGAAACAAACTCCAGTCTTAAAGAGCAGCAAGTGTTCTTAATCTTAGTGCCATCTCTGCAGCCTCTGTACCACGCACTCTTGTCAGCATGCCAATCCTTGCTTATGAGGCTACCTCGGTGTCATGTTCAAGGACATCCTCCATCAGTAACTCACAGACTTATGAAGATACTGCTAATTCGGCATTCTTCCTAAGCTGCGTGCTCCTGCGTAAACTTAGCTTGAAATCAGTTTTGAGAACCCCCATTTGTTCTCTTTTGTAGTCTGAGCACACAGAACCAGAGCCTTCTATGTTTTCTCAGGTAGCTGTGGGGTTGGGGATTAGCCTGGTAGGACCTTCTATATGTGTATTTCTGGCTTTTTATCTCCTGAGATAAGTAGGTCTAACTCTACGGCCATGTTTTTTGTTTCTCTCCCTTGAAGAGATTCAGAGCTGAAACACAAAACTTGCAATAAACTGCAACTGTACAAAGATTTGTCCCTGGCGATGAAAAGTAATAATTGACTTATTCCGGAGACCTAGAGATGCATCGCTTCTTTTATCGGAGGTTCAGCCTGCTGCTTGTTCCTCCTTCGGAGCCCTGACATCTCACTCGTGCAAATCAACCGGTCAGAGAGTTTTCCATGGGAAGATCCAACAGGCAGGACAGTCTCCAGGCAGCTACGTTCCCATGGAGCCTTTCCAGAAGGGTTATTGTTTGGAGAAGGGTGGCAGGTGTCCAGCGAGCTTCCCTTTTATGTTTGAAGCTGGCTGCTGGGTTCACATACCTCAGTGTTGAGCTCTGCCTCACCTCCGACTGATTTAAATTAATACCCTGGGCTTTGCCTCTGCAGGAGCGAGAGAGGCTCAGGAGCCCTTTGGCAGAACCTGCTAAATTATTTCCACACATGAATGCCCTTTCTTTGCTGACCAGAGAGGGAGAGTCTCTCTCGTGCCTTTGGCATCATTTACAGAGAAATTGTGGGCATGCCAAGAAAGGTGAAAGCTTGACTTTCGCACACAAACGCTTCCGGTAAATTCATGCGAAGAGTTTTCGCGTGGGTTGTAAGGCCATCTACACAGACTTGGAAAAGCAACAGTAGCTTTTAACGTAGTCCACACTAAATGCAGTCTGGCCTGTGGGTGGTTTTCTAGCCGAGAAGCTGGACTCTCTTCTGCCTGGAGTCTACGAGTAAAGCAGAAGCCGAGCTGCTGTCTCCGGCAGATACCCGACTCGTGTTCTTGCTTCCAGCCACAGCACAGTCTCTAAAATCTGAATGTTTCAGGGACAGTTCCTTCCTTATTCTTTTTTTTAAAAATTTTATTTATATTTTATATAATAATGCTCTGCGTGTATGCCTGTGTGCCAGAAGAGGGCACCAGATCCCGTTATAGATGGTTGTGAGTCCCCATGTGGAAGCTGGGAATTGAACTCAGGACCTCTGGAAGAGAAACCAGTGCTCTTAACCATGGAGCCATCTCTCCAGCCCTCCTCCTTCTTAATTCTTAAGGAAGAAAAAAAAATTAGGCAAAGCATCTCCTTTCTCACTATATTGAGTAGAAAAATTCACACGGAATGCTGGGTCTCACATAGACTCTCTGGATATAGGAATTCCTCTTCTTCCACCAGATAGTGGAAAAAGATGGTGTCCTTGTTTTCCTTCTGTCATGGTAAAAGGCTCTGACCAAAAGTTGTCCCTGAGACTTTCCTTACTTCGGATCCCAAGTGTGAGTTCAGGCCAACGTCTGGTGTCTTGTCCTCCCCACCGTCTCCAGTCACACTCGCATTCTTGATGTTGTTCTGGGATGTGGTCCCCATCTTTCCTCTGAGATGAAGATGCAATCTGAGACATCCTTCAAAGAGCACCCAAAGTAAAACCAGTGGATAAAGAAAAGAGAAAGGAGGAAGGGGGTCACAAGATACAAAGATGCCTTCCTGTTCTTCCATGCATGAACCCCTGAGGACGTTTTTCTCTTGTGTTTTCTAAAGAGCTGGCCAGCCTGCACTTCCTGCTGGTTTTTATAAAGCCATTAGTCAGTTTGATGTGTTTTTATTTTATTGCCTTGGGCCCTTCACCATTATACTGTTTGTCAAGGCCTATAGTAACATTTTAATGTTGAGACGCTCCTTATGAAACAGCTCCAAGCCAATCAGTCAGGCAAAGCAAGTAGGATGGAAGGGCTTATGTGCCAGGCTTAGAAGAGGCTGAAGGGAATTGTATGGGAAGGGCCACTGTGGGCCATGCGGTACAGATAAAGGGCACACACTCTTAAGCAAACAGAAGACAATCCCAACATTTAAACCGGAGGCCTTATGTCTGTTCTACTGAGAGTTCATCCATGGATCTTGTCTCTTTATTGCACAGTGGGAAACCTCGTGGCTATCTCTGGTAAATCAAGCCATTTTGGCCCTCACGGCACAAACTCTAAATAATGGAACAGGTTGCTGACATCTGATATCAGCTTTTCATAGCAATCAAAATTTCTTACTTGTCTT
>JAQHUG010000040.1:7169753-7184509 GCA_028555095.1 Dicrostonyx torquatus
TCATGACACACACCTGTAGACCCAGCACTCATCATGACATACACCTGTAGACCCAGCACTTTTCATGACACACAACTGTAGACCCAGCACTCGTCATGACACACACCTGTAGACCCAGCACTTTTCATGACACGCAACTGTAGACCCAGCACCCATCATGACACACAGCTATAGATCCAGCACTCGTCATGACACACAACTGTAGACCCAGCACTTATCGTGACACCCAGCTGTAGGCCCAGAACTTATTATTTCCACAGCTGTAAAACCAGCATTCATCATGACACACACATATCGAGCCAGTGCTCATCATGACACACAGCTGTAGACCCAGAACTCATCATGACAGACAGCTGTAGACCCAACACTTATCGTGACACCCAGATGTAGGCCCAGAACTCATCATGACACACACGCATATTGACCCAGCGCTCATCATGACAGACAGCTGTAGACCCAGCAGTCCGGTGGTACAGCCAGGTAGGTCAGCAGTTTAAGCCGTTTCTCAGGTACATACTGGGTTGGAGGACTGCATTGGATGAAGACATCCTATCTCAAAACAAATAAGTAAATCTCCAGGCATTGTCCAAAGGGCGATTGTGTTAGGAGTTGTTCTTGCTAGTTAGTGAGTCGTGATGTACAGGAGACACTGCCATGCAAGCATCATGTGCTGAGAGAGGGAAGACAGCATTGTCATGTTAATAGATTTGTGTTCAACCCATATAGCAATACATGAATGTATTTGGTCAGAATCTAAACTATACTTCTTACTGTGAGTTTTTGTCAAAACAAAACGAGCCTTTAAGGGCCCCTGGAGCACCAGGCTTAAGAAGTGTGCCTTCAAACTTGGCTGCCCTTCAATCACCCTTTAGACAGCTCTGAGTAACAGGGGACTTCTTGGCCTCAAGGGACAGGGCAGCCATTTAAGTAAGTCACTGAGCAGCGACCTCTATCGTAAGAGAAACAGCAGGTGATTTTTTTTTCCCCTTTGAAGAATCGTTTAAGGTTCATTCTTCCTCTTGATAAATTCATGCAATTTGTTAGAGAAAAAGATGTGGAACGTATCACAAAGCCTTGTAGCAAAAGGTGGTTTCAAGATTATATGGTGACTTACGTTCAAAAGAGGAGAGAGCCGGGTTTGCAGTGGCATAAGATGTCTTTATGAAATAAACTTAGTTGAAGAATGTTTTGAATCTTAGCTTTAGTACTTTTTTGGATGAAATTTAAGCTAACCTGTGTCAGCCATTATTTTGGCCCCACCATATGGTTGTGGTACTGGGTCAACTATGAAAAATTAAGCTGGGGTACATCTTTCTTGCTTTATGGCATTAATTGTACCTACTGGACAAGAATAAAAAGCAACAATAGCTCGGGCTGGAAACTTCCTCAGCTTCTTTATTGTGTTGTACAGTTGTTTCAGACATGAGAAAAACTCAGGCACTAAGTAAAGCAGTGTTCATGCTAAAAGCAAGAAATTCTGAAGCAGAAAGAGAGGATTTTAGATAGTTAGGGCCTTTAGAACAAGCAAACACATACGGCTCTTACTATTCTTGTATATGCATACTAAAACTCTTTTCAGGGTTTCTGTGTATGCTCTTCCTCGTACTCTTTAAAATACTGGTAGCACTGGCTGGAAGGATGGCTCAGCAGTTAGTACTGGCTGCTCTTATGGAAGACTCAGGCCTGATTCTGAGAATGTGCACGATGGCTCTAACAGTCCTTAACTCCAGTTCAAGGGGATTTGGTGTCCTCTTCTGACCTCCAAGGGCACTAGCCGTGCATGTGATGCACAGATATACTTGTAAACAAAACACACATAAAAATATTTTAAAATTAAAAATACTTGTAGTAATTAAATATATCTGTATACACACATATAAAAATATATGTAATTTTATATACATTATAATATATACGTATATATACACACATATACATATATATAAAGAATTTGTTTTGTGCTCGTTTAATGGTGCCTGCCAGCTCCCTTTATCAGTTAGTTTCTGGTTTTTTGTGGTCTGGGGTGGATATATCCCTTTTCTTATTGTTTGACCTTGATTCCCAAACCCACAAACATTGTTTTCCTTGAAGAATTTTCCATGTGCCCCATACATTAACTCAGCAGAGTCCTGCTTCTTAAGGAAGGATGATGGGTTGCATCCAGCATGTTGGCAGGAACCAGGATCGACATCTGATATGGGGTTTTGGAGCTGAAAGAATCCTTAGGGCTGTCACCCATGTAGGGAGTTAGAATAGCATCGAAGAAAGACAGAACTCCATTCTCACCCTGTGGTGAGTTTCTGCTGAAAGATGGGGTGGGAGGAAGGATCAGTGCCACAGGGTCCCCTTTGGAGTGCGCGTTATACTGCGGATGGAGAAACAGTACGTATCTCCTACCTTAATCATAATAAAAAACAAAACAAAATACCACTCAGTCCTTATCAGCCAGGAGTGGTGCTTCCCTCCCATCATTAGAATAATTCACTGGACATTGACCATTTGGGCCAGGTTAATTTTATGTAGCCAGTGTGAACCGGAGCTCTAATGACAATGAGAATAAATGGACTCAAGCTCTTGGGACATTGCCAGGTGTGGTGGCATTCCTGTAATCCCAGCACTCAGGAGACAAACACAGAGGGGCTGTTGCAACTTTGAGGTCAACTTGGGCTACCTAGATTCTAGACCAGCAAGGGCCGCATAGCAAGACCCCCTTGTCAAAAATAAATGAGGGAACTCTTGGCATGCCAGTGTTCTGAGAGCTGGGTTTCCAGAAGTTCTGTGTTTTTGTCTTCACAGGATGTGTGAGACTGGTGAAGGGCTATTTATCTTTCAAACACGAGACGGCGAGGCCATCTACCAGAAGGTCCATTCTGCTGCCTTGGCCATAGCTGAGCAGCATGAGCGCTTGCTACAGAGCGTGAAGAATTCAATGGTATGTTTGGGATGTCTTCTTGCTGCCTAACACATGCGACCACAGAGTGGGAACGTACACGCCGAACAACATGGCCCACTTTACAGAAGCAGTTGGTTTGCTTCTTTACTTAACATCGTAGGGCACGGATGGAAGGCTGTCCCTAGAATGCTTGACGTGGCCAACTGATAAACCATCTGCTTTATCGGTAGCCATTACACACGGGTATCTGCATTTGTTGTGTGCGGTCTGGAGGATGCTCACTGACAGCTGCCCTTCCAGTTTCAAATGGGCGAGTTTGTCCAGCATGTCGTGAGCATAAGTAAGGAGAAAACAAACAGAAGGAAGCAGGTAGAGAGAAGCAGCAGGCAAATGGCGGACTAGCACGTCAGGTACGTACAGCATCCACAGAGAGGACTGAGAGCAAGCAAAGGTAAGGACATCAAACTGAAGCATCCTACACGCAGCAGAAATCACTTGGGAAATCCCATTTGGGGCATCCAGCTGAGCCTTTTCTCTCCGTCGATGAGTTTCTGTTCCTATTTCTACCTCTGGCATTTTTACACCCGAGAGTAATAAACAGTCGCGATGTCTGTCGGCTATGGTTTGTCTTTTAACTGTTCCCAAGAACACAATGAACCCTTAGCTGCTTGTTCTTTCTCTCTCTCTCTCCGTGAGCTGGGTGGGGGGGTGTCACCAGACAGGGTGTTTTAGAGGACACTTTGAGATAAACATGCTTGGGACTGAAGAGGATGGGACTTCTCCGTAAGCTTAAGCAGCAGGGGACAGTCCATCAGTGTCATTTATGTTACAGCATCAACAGTGACACGAGTGTGTATCAGCATCTATAGACTCAGCTATGTAGCTTGCCTGCCTGCATCCGCATATCTGTGCACCTCTTTATCAGATGGTACTAGTTCCAGCCTAGAAAATCCGAATGAAAGAAGGCTGAGGGGAAACTGGGAGGAATAGTCCAGGCTCGAATGAAGGATTGGAGCCGCCGTGTGATAGTGTGTGGAGTAATGACAGGCAATGAGTTGTAGTGCAACTAAAATGCTTTCTGAGACAAAGCCCGAGACAGCACGCGTAGCCATGCATCCGCTCTTGTATGAAGATGCCATGACGTGAGTTACATGTATGTGTTTGAAACACCTCTCTTTTCCATTACACGATACTAAGGACTCTGACTTAAACTATCATGATTCCTCAGTATCTAACAGAAGGAGAAGAAGCATTTCTAGAAATCTTTAAGATTTTTATTTGTTTGTTTTTTTAATTTGAGACAAGGTCTCTCTACGAAGCTCTGCCTGTCCTGGGGCTCACTATGTAGAGCAGGCTAGCCTCCAACTGACAGAGATCTACCTACCTGTGTCTTCCAAGTGCTGGAATTAAAGGCAAAGCCTGGCTCTTTTGTTTTTATTTTTAAATTATGTGTGTACATATGTATTTCCGCATGTGGGTACATGTGTATGATCATAGCAGGTATCCATGGATGCCAGGAGAAGGTGTCAAGTACCCTGGAGCTGGAGTTATGGGCAAAATGAATAGCCCAACGTAGGTACTAGATGAAGAGGACTGAATCCCAGTCCTCTACAAGAGCAGTTATACCATCTTACCGCTGAGTCATTTCTCCAGACCCAACTATCAAGAAATCTTAAATAGAAATACAAAATATTAAAAATGTGCCTTGGAGACACTGATAACACGAAGAGGAGCTCACTTGGCACGATAAGATTCAGGGGATTTGATTACAGTTTGAAATGTGGATGTAACTTTGTTTTTGGAGTGGCCTTCCCGGGGCCAGAGTTCACTGTAGAAAGAGGGGAGGGAGTCAGGGCTGAGGTGCACCTTCTGGAGCAGAGTTGGATGTATGAATACGAGTGCATTTCTGAGGTGTTTGGGGATGTACATGCTGTGGGGCCTGGTGGGAATGAAGGGGGTGGGAAAGTCAGCCTGTGCAGGAGATGATTTGTCAGGCACTTGATTAAGCATTATTCTGATGTAGCCGTGAGGATGTTTCTGCATGAGATGATATTTTAATTGGTAATTTGAGGAAGCAAATTTGCATTCTGGGGTGTTAGAGAGCTTCATTCTACCGGATGGAGTCCTGGACAGCCCAAAGGAGAAAGACTCCCCTCTCTTTGCTTGATGGTCGTGAGCTTGCACACTGATCTTCTGCTGTCCTCACACACTCAGACTTGAAGTCATACCATCAGTGCTTATGGATGCCAGGCCTTCACATGACAGCTCAAGACCCCTTCACCTTCCTCACCATCTCTCTCCCTCTCCCTCCCTCCTCCCCACCCCCTCTCTTGATCATCAATCTCCCCTTTTCCCCCTTCTCTCCCCCGCTTCTTCTCTCCCTCCTTTCTTCCCCTCCTTCTCTCCCTCTCCCTGCCCCCTCTCTCCTCATCTCTTTAATCTAACCAGCATGGAGCAGACACAGATAATGCAGACACGGGCCATCACTGTCACTGTGCTCACGAGTGCTGCCTTGTAGCCAAGCCTGGTCCCAAACCAGCACTACACCATCACAGCTTTGTGGAGTGGAGAAAAGTTCCAGCTTCTCCTAAGCTCCAGTTTTCTGCTTCCCAGAATGAGAAGAGCAGTAAAAAGTTACATTTACATGAGATCTGTGTTGACCGAGGTTTTCTGTCCTGCCCGGTCTTGCTGGTTAAGTCCCCCCCAAAAAATCACACAGAGGTCTACATTAGTTATAAACCGATTGGCCCATTAGCTCAGGCTTTTCTTATTAACTCTTATAACTTAATATTCTTGCCTATGTTAGCCACGTGGCTTGGGACCTTATTCGGCGAGGCAGTCACATCTTGCTTCCTCTGTGTCTGGATCACAATTGCAGGCTGCAGTCCTCTTCCCAGAATTCTCCTGTTCTTATTGCCCCGCCTCTACTTCCTGCCTGGTCACCCCGCCTATATTTCCTGCCTGGCTAATCAGCATTTATTTAAAATATAATTGGCAGGGTACAGACCATTGTCCCACAGCAGATCATAGCACATTTGACACAGCCCACTACTGAGTAGATCCATTGCTTTAGGCTGATCTCAAAAACAGCTGCATCTTACACCATTCATCTGTCTGTCTGTCTGTCTGTGTCTGAGTCGAGGCAACCTAAAGACAGCATTTGGAAGGAACAGAGAGTGATGCAGTGTGATGGTTTAGATCACAGACGACTGGAAGTTTCTACAGGAAGAACCACATTTGCTACAAAAACCTTGCATTGGTGAAGGGCTTCAGACAAAGGCACATTGATCAGAGACAGCAAGGTCTCTTGCTCCAGCCACACAGCAAGATACCCATGGCCAGCTTTTGGGTGTGGAGCTTCTGGTGTTTTAGCTTGTAGGCATATAACAAGCAGAATTGTACTGGACACACGACTTACAGTTAGCTTTTAAAAGGAGAACACCTTTGAGTGTTGTTTGGTCCTCACTGTCCATCTTGCTTGAGGTAGGGTTTCTTGTTTGTGGATGAACGCATCAGGATAGCTGGACCGGGAGCTTCTGAGGCAGTCTCCTGTCTCCAGCTCCCTATTCCTGTAAGAACACTGGGAAGACAGACTTTCTCCACTACACACGATTTTCCATGGAGTCTGGGGAATCAAGCTCAGGTCCTTGTGAGTATTATAGGACAAGTGCTCGCTGAACTATCTCCCTGGTTCACAGCTATCTTTTTGAAAAAGACTTATTCAGCATCCATGTTTTTCTATAGCAAGCACCTATTGCATGGTTACATAGTACTGCACTATATGGATATTCCATTAATTTCTAGAACTATGCTTTAGGGACTGGAGAGATGGCTCAGCAGTTAAGAGTACCAGCTGTTCTTTTAGAGGCCCTGGTTTCGATTCCCAGGACCCACATACTGGTCACAACTATCTGAAACTCCAGTTGCAGGGGATTTGATACCTCTTCTGGCCTTTATGGGCACCAGGCATGTAAATGGTGCACAGACATGCATACAGGTAAAATCCCTGTCCATATAAAATAAAATAAACATATTTAAAGCCATGGTTCAGTGCAGTGCTTAATCTCTCTGTACTGGCGATCACTTACTGCCGACTCTTAAAGTTTAAATATTGAATCAGAGGCTACAGATCTTTCAACAGACTTGATTTTGGTTCCAAATGACCTTCCAACACAACTTTCTTTTGGCACATACGAACTCATAGTATATCTGTCTGTCTTTATACTTAACCAATTCTATGTGTGGCAGTAAGGATAATTCAGCGGATGGACAGAAGGATACATGACAGACAGAGTAACTGGTAGCAGCAAAGCAAAACTCAAGTTGCTTCAGCCCAAGTGGGGAGCATGCCCCTGCCACGGACTTGGCTGCCTTCCCATTAGATGCTTGTCAGGTCCTAAGGAAGTTTTGGTGAGATTACCTTATTTGAAAGACCTTAATTAGCATAAATTGGTTCTGGAAAGGCAGGCAGGGATGTGCGCGTACATGTTTCCCCATTTTCTGTCTCCTCATTATTTCCGCTAAAATTAATCAGGGATATGAGTAATTCATTCAGATCATCCCTCTGAAAATTTAACTAGAAAATAATGTCATTTGCCCTTCATTTGCGGCGCGCTTCGCGAGTTCTAGGAAAGACGTGCCGTTTTAAGGCAAACGTTTCCTGTTGCGGATGAAATGAGTAAGTGTCCAAACGGGAGCCGAGTGACACTGCAGTTGAGCTGGGGACTGTGGGAAGCCAAACACTAGCGTATTTTAATCAGAACCCAATCCGGGGAGGAAAGACACCCGTGATGCAGTGAACCAGAGGGAGACCTCACCTGGCCTGAGGGTGGAGTCACACAGAACCAACACTAGTCTCTCCTAGCAGTGACCTTCGCCCCCACTGCTGGCCTGCTTCTGAAGAAGCCACGGTTTGTAACTGGAAGGGGTGGTGACAGTCACCTCTCCCCATAGCCTCTTTGTTCAGAAGTCCCAACTCTCTGTGCGTGGTTGCTGATGTAAACCCAGCCACTGTACCCAGAGTGATGCTGCACCGTAGGGCCAGTGGAGACCCACTCCAGTTGGAAACTGTATCCTCGAAAGAGTGTCTGGGTCATCTCAGTGACCCTGGACCCCAGAGTTTGTTAAGAGGAGACTGTGGGTGCGATGCAGTAACAGCTTTTGCGGTAGACTGACTTATGACACTCCAGTGATATCCACTCTTTAAAACCAGCTTATCTCTACTGTCTTAGAGGGGAAGGGGCTCCTCAGTGAGGGCCAGGTTAAGGACCTTGTGATGGGAAGAGTGCTTGGGTTAGCCAAGTGGGGCCAAAGTCATCTCAAGGAGAGGGTAGGAGAAAAATAGACATCCGGTAGCAGGTGGCAGTGAGAACAGCAGAGGGGAACAAAGAAACTCAAGATGGTACTTGGTTGACTTTAAGGTGGCAGCCAGGGCATGGCTAAGGGCATGGGAGTGTTCCGGAAGCTAGAGAAAGACAGAGACTGTCCTCAAAGCTTACAGAAGGACCAACCGTGACAACGGTAGGGTAAAAGGGGCAAGTGGAGCAGGAAACCATCCAGTCACTGAGCACCCGACTCTGAACCCAGAGCCAGTGAGAGAAATACACCCTGGATCTGAGATGCAAACCAGGGAAAGAACCATCTTTATCCCTGGACTCAGGACCAAAGTAACATGCCCTGGCTATGAAACCAGGGCCAAAGAAACACACTTTGTCTCTAGAGCCAGAGCCAGTGAAAGAAATATGCCCTGGTTCGAAGATAAGAGTCGAAAGGCTAAAAAGGAACCAGTGAAATAAATACAGTTTGGCCATGAAATCAGAGCCTTCTCTGCCCCTAGCTAAACTAACCAGATTTCCCTGAGCAGGTTTTCCTCCCAAGGAAAACCCCGCCCCTAAGAAGCCCTTTGTAAGCCTCCCTGCCTGTTCAGTTAGAGGCTGGCCACTTTCCTGGACTCCTCCTTCCCAAATAAATCTTTCCCGAAAGAGTCTAGGGTGATAGTCTTCATTTGCAGAATGGAAGAACCTGGCAGGGATGTCTCTTAGGGGATGGAGCTGTAAAACCTTGCTGAGACACTCCCTTGTGTGTGTGTGTGTGTGGGTGAGCAATGTGGAGCAGAAAAGAAGAACTGGGCCTGGGTTGGGGTGGGGGTTGGGGGTTGGGGCTGAGCAAGGCTGAGCAGAAAAAGTTAACTTTTCCCTGGAGCAGGAGGAGATTGCTACATTTCTTCAGGGGTTTCCCCTTTAGCAGAGCATTAGCAAAAGAAGTAACATCTTGGGCCAGAGAAGAAGCCGATAGTTCTGCTAGGACGGTCCCTTAAGGGAACAGAGCAGAGCTCAGCTGTAGTGGCTCTCCAGGAGAGGAGCAGGGTTGCTATATCCTGTGGGGGAGACCATCCCCCACCGCACCCCAACTTCAGGTATCCTGACTTCCTGAAGTCAGGGCACCTTTCTTCCAGGGCTGAGTGGTCCTATTGCACGTTCCAGCCTCCAGAGCTGTCCTATTGTGACTCTGCCCCTCCAGAGCTGCCCTATTGAGGGTCTACCCCTCCAGAGCTGTCCTATTGAGGGTCTACCCCTCCAGAGCTGCCCTATTGAGGGTCTACCCCTNTATTGAGGGTCTACCCCTCCAGAGCTGCCCTATTGAGGGTCTACCCCTCCAGAGCTGCCCTATTGAGGGTCTACCCCTCCAGAGCTGTCCTATTGTGACTCTACCCCTCCAGAGCTGTCCTATTGTGACTCTGCCCCTCCAGAGCTGTCCTATTGCAGCTCCACCTCTCCAGAGCTGTTTTATTGTGGCTCTAAGTATAGCCTGGCTTCCTGATAAGTAAGGATATCCTTGCAATTCCAGAGCTGTAACACATTCCCCTACAAAAATATCTTGAATTTCACCTGGAAAAGTTGATTTCGGTCTTAGGCCTCCAGAACAGAAATGGGTTTGAGACACCAATTTGTGTCAGTTGGTTACCACAACCGCAGGATTCAGATGCTTAATGACATTACTGAGGATAGAAGGATGGTGTATAACTTTTCTCTTCTGTAACCCGTAACATTTCAGGAGAATTGTGTGTATTTTTGAACCCTGTGAATGACCCTGGATTGAAGGCACAGGGTCAGCAGCTTAGAAGAATAAACTGGCTCAGAATGATTCACCCTGTGCGCATAGATTGGCGCATCTCTCAACCCTCATTAGGGAAGCATCTCTTTGCGGTCCATGGTGATTAAGGCAGAGGCCCACAGCTGATCACGGTGCAGGGGATAAGCGGCTGTGGAGGGCTCAGCCCTAAATGGGCATCTTGCTCACACCTGCCACTCCCAAGGCTTGGGAATCATTATGGAGGGGTCCAGGAAGATCACGAGCGCCAGAGGCAGTTGTGACTATAAGAGAATGATGATGTTTTCAGGAAGCATCGGGACAGTTGTAAGAGCATGCACAGCCTAGAGCAAATCCCAGTATAGAGAGGGGGCGGAGACTCAGAGCCACCCTTAGTGAGGAATTATTGGCAACTGATAGACACTGGGACGGGGGGATTTATTATTACTATTATTAGTCTGTTATTATTATTACTGTTTTTAAGAGTGTGACCTAGAAGGTGAGGTCACCCGTGTTCCAGAGGATGGCTACATAGCCAAGAGAACATGGGCAGCGCACAACAGACCTGATGCGTTTTTAAAAATAAAGAACACACAAAATTGGGGGGTAGAGAAAAGGAGGTAAATCTAGGAGGAGTTGGGTGACAAGGTGAATGTGATAAAATTACATTGAAATTCTCTAAGAATTAATAAAAATATTAAGGTTCTGAGTTGGAGCAGGCTTCTGGGATACTCCCACCCTGCACTGTACAGTTCTGTGGCAAACCTCGAGGCGCGTTTTCTTGCTCTGTAGGAGTTGAGGTGACCGTGGTTCTGAAGATTCTAAATGAAGAGCCGATGTGTAAAAATGAAAAGGTCTCTCCCCAAACTCCATTCACTGTATTAATAGGGACAGGAAAAGGGTCAGGTCACCCTGACCACACAGTTCAAAATGACAAATCGTGGCCGTACCCAGTTGTGCCTGCCATGTGCAGACAGATCCAGGACCTTCTGTTCTCTGAAGTGGCCCCGCTCTCAGTCGTCACACTCGGCCAGGAGACTTCCTGGCTACAGTGTGCTCTCTAATCTGGATTAGTGAGTAGTCTTCTGTGGCTGCCTAACAAGATGCCAGCGCTCAGACGCCATGAAACAGCACACAGATGTGTTCATTAGGGTTGCCGGGGATGGGGCACAGGGCACACAGGTACCATCTCAGTGTGAGTGGACTTAGGGCTCAGTTAGCTGGGTCCCTGGGCCTCAGTGTCTTCTCCCTACTGTATGACATCAGCTGGAGCAAGAGTCACATCTGCAGGTGAGATTGGGGAAGCAGTGACTCCCAACGGCCACGTGGTTATCGGGGAATGGTGTCTCCTGGTAGCTGTAGAATTTTCAAGAAGTTTCTTGCTCATGAGGCAATGCCCATCTCTTCGCCCATGGATCTCTACAATGTAGACACTTCCTTCATCAATTCAGCAACAGAGTCTTCTTGCAAGATGGATGCCACAATCCCACTGGGGACAATAATGGAAATGCCACCTCATTTTTTTTTCTTGACATATTCTGTTCCAAATTCCAACCCCTAGCCACAGTCATGCAGAGATTGACTACACGGGACTTCAGGAAGAGGGGACAATAGACCCACCTTAGCATCTGCTTCCCATACTACTATTTAGTTAACGATTTGATGCTGCTTTCTGAGTAAGATTCCTATTCTGTTTGCTAGTAACTCCGTTCACTTAGGGAGGACCTGCCTGGTGCTCAGCTCAGTAGTAAAATTGTGACTGCCATTTATGGAGCCTCCTGCAACAAGCCAGGGCCTGGACCTGCCTTCTCTAAGTACCACAGTAATTCATTCATTCATTCGTTCATTCATTCCCAATCTCTTGTTTATGCATTGTTGACTGAGGACCTTCTATGCCGTGTTGTGTCATACAGATTATGAGGTTAGATAGTCAGTGAGTCCCATGGTCCCTTGGGACCAACACTAGATAAGATGGCTTCATTTATTCATCCTGGAAGAAATAAATTACCCCCCACTGCTGCATACATGAAAGGTGTGCAAACCGACCAAAGCGTTCGCCTGCAGCGGGGGCGGGGGGGGGCTAGATGTTATTGGAGCCAGGCATTCTGGGCAGTTTTGTCCAGTTCTGACTCCCACCATCTGAAGTATTAAAACTCCAGCTGGTCAGTGTCTGCATATGTGAATCATATCATGTCCAAATCTCCCTTAATATCACAGCACCTACCCCAAACGACTGCACATAACGGGGACAAAACGAAGTCTGGGGAGACGCCTCAGGCTGCAAAGTGCTCGACTTGCAAACTTGGGGACTGGAGGTCCATCTCCAAAGCCCACATTCAAAACCAGAATCCCAGTGTACTGGGACAAGTGCATAACCCCCGTGGGGAGACAGGGACAGGTGGATCCTAGGCCTTGGTGGCCAGCCAGCCTAGCCTAGCATATTTAGCAAGGTCCAGGCCAGGGAAAGAAAAAAGGTGGGTTGTACGATAGAATGACACTGGAGACTGTCCTCTGGCCTCCACACACAGGTGCACGTACACGCATGGCGTCCTTGGACTCACGCATGAGCACACGTATATACATGCAAACTGGGTTTACAAAATATCCGAATGTATTTTTAGGACCTTGGGTAGCATATGGCTTATAATCTGTCTGCACCTTCATGTTTTTCAAATTCAGTGCATTCTTGCCCGTCATCTGAGGTGGTTAGGCCAGGATGACTGAATGACGTCACTCTTAGCCTCCAGCTGCCTTGTTGGGGAAGCGGCAGAGCACTTGTGAGGCAACTGGGGACCTCCCTGCCGCAGTCAGATATTTTTTGCCACCTCTGAGATCTGTGTCTGGGATAAAATCTAATTTTGGAATGAGGAGTGGCAGCCTGTGGAAGGCTCCTCATTCCATAAGGAGACTTGTCATTCCAGAATTCCCTTCAGGGCGTGAGCCCCAGGGTGGAAATGGCCTGCTACTTGGCAGAGCTTTTTTAGGGACCACAGAGTGGGCTCAGTTCAGGGTGACATTAACGTCTTCTGATGGCCTCTCCCGCATAAGCTGAATCCTTCATGACACGCAGGCTTGAGCCTAAAATTGGAAATGGTTTTCACACTTTGTTTTTGGTTGTTGTTCTTTAATGGATTGATTTATGGGCGAATGTAGCTTCTCAGATAAAATTTTCTAATGAATTTATAGAATGTAAGTGATGGCTCCCACAACTCTTGAAACCAAATCAATTTATATTTAGTATAATTGTAAAAGCATTTTGTTACATATTAAATATGTTTATATATAATATGTTACATATTATATATGTTTATATATAATATGTTACATATTATATATGTTTATATATAATATGTTACATATTATATATGTTTATATATAATATGTATATATACAATATGCATATATAGAGAGAGGGGAGCAAGGGGGTTTTAAAAACTCATGCAATCAGTTTGGTTGACATTGCAGACACTGAAGTAGATGTTGGGGAGGATTTTCTGTGTGTGAGCACCTTTCTCATACCCTGCACCCCCCACTGTCCTCTCCTTGCCCTCCCCTCCCCAGATCAGATTTACCTCTTCTATTTATGGATTCTGGTTAAGCGTGTTAACTTTAACATGCTGCTTGAAGCAATTATCACCTTTTTTTCCCTCTCCCAAATTAAAATCTTTTTATATCCTGACATACTAATTATACAAAAAAACTGTATAAAATTTCTGCCAACTACCTGCAGAGCAGCGTGACAGATATGTCTTAAGAAGAACATACCCTAAAACTAAACTTAAAAAAAAAATCTGCATCTATATCTGGATGTGGTGCTCGTGTGTGTAATTCAATACTGGGGAGGCTGATGAAAGAGGGTCATGAGTTTGAGGTCAACCTGGGGCCACCTAGTGAGTTCAAAACCAGCCTGTGCTTCATAGTGAGACCTTGTTTCAACAAACAAAAATGTTCCGCCTCTTTAAAGGCGGAATTTTGAAATTTAGTAAAGGTGCTTCAATTGGAAACATTAAAACTGTGTAAGGCAGGTGGTCCTGGGCTGCATAAGGAAGCTACCTAAGCGGGAGCAGAGGAGGCAGCCAGCAGGCAGTGGTCCTGTGTGGCTTCTGCCCTGGCTTCCCACAGTGATGGACTGTGACCCTGAAGTGTAAGCCAAACATCTTTCCTCTCTACAAATGCTCTAGGTCCAAGTGTTTTATCATGGCAGCAAAAATGCCACAAAGTATCGTTGCCCTAAGATTGAGAGGGAAGTCCTTCAGGGTGGTGCTCCATGAGGGGCCAAGAGCATCTTCCTGGAGCTGACTAGGCCTGAGCTGCATTTTAGGAGGTTAGCTTCAGTGCTTGACTGCTGGTGGGATTGATGGCGTCTGTGACTCTCATTGAGAATTTACAGTGTGTGAGAAACTGTTCCAAAAACTACACAGCTATTAACATTTAATCTTCACCATGGTCATAGGTATGCGCAGTACCATCGCTCTTAGGTCTCAGGGTTTGAAGTGTGGACACACATCTTGGCAATGATGGAGCCCTGATTTAAACTGAGTGACTACAGTCTCCAGCGCACACTTGAGGCCCTGCTTTATGCATACTCAGCTAAAGTTAAAAAAAAAATCAGAATCGAGACACACAAGTTCAACATGAATTCCTTAGAAATCAATAGAAGATATATGAATTTACCCCATCTTTTAAAATAAATATTTAAGGGTTTGCAGTGATAGTTCAGAACACTGGCTGCTCTTGGGGAGGACTTGGGTTCAGTTCCCTGTACTCACAAGGT
>JAQHUG010000040.1:7200475-7215541 GCA_028555095.1 Dicrostonyx torquatus
GCATTTGGAGGATTCTTAATAGCTTCGCTAAGGCATGATCACTAACCTTACATAACCTGACCAACAACCACGCAGGTCTCCAGAGAAGATGTGTCTAACCCAGGGCCCGTGGCTGCATACAGCAGACATCTGTAAAACTTTATGAGATTGTATTCCTGCAGCTTTCTTTTCTCGGGGTAACTCGATCGTACTGTTCTCAAGTCTGAACGATGCAGATGGCAAGGCCATGTCATGGTGTCAAATGGTGTGGGACAGCGTTGAGGCTCTTGGTGTCTTTGATGCTGCTTGATGGGAAGCTAAGCACTGACCCACAGTCTTGTGCTTCTTCGGCAACTTGTATGGTACGCACAGCTACTTGATTTTGTGACTTTGGTGGCAGCTTCCTTGAGACAGGAAGAGACCTCATCATCCCTGTATACATAGCACAGGCACACACCCCTTAAAGCTATGTAGTTAGTCACTTTATATTCAGAACTGGTATTAATTCCAAAGCATTCTGCTGTCTCCTAAGGAAACCCATGTCCTTTGTGTACCAGACATATCTTTTTCCCCCAGGGACCCACCCCTCCTGAGAATTTCATATAAATGGAGATATGTAAATATTATGTGATGTATATATAACTATGATATGATTTATAGTTGTTTCTTCCATCAAATACAACTATTTTGGGTTCACACATGTGATCATCTGCATCAGGTCTGTTGTTTTTAATGACAGTCTATTAGCATAAAAGTTTATTTATTTTATTTTATGTCTGTGGGTGCTTTACCTGCCTACATATTCAAAAGGGCACCATATCCCACAGTACTGGAGTTAGGGATAGTTGTGAGTTGCCATGTGTACTGGGAACTGAACCTCTACAAGAGCAGCCTGTGCTCTTAACCGCTGAGCCACCCCTTCAGCCTCCACTGATATTTTTGTTATTTTGTTTATGGTTTACTGACTGCAAGGGACCTGGGACAAGAGATTTGGAAGAACAGTGAACTCTTCGTGGCAGCTTGGTACCTTTAGTACATTCAAAACCCCGCGCGGGTTATACAGATTGGTCGGTTGCCTTGAGTAGTTCATATCACTGTCCAGCATCAGTGATATGTCCAGCATCTCTTCGGCTGGTCTAGAAAGAGCCCTGCACGCTTTCCTGTGGCATAAAGGGATGCTGGGGCGTGGGAGTGCCAAGTTGGCGCATGATTGACGTTTTGAAGCTTTGTCTCCCCTGCCCGGTGGGATCTTGTGCTAACTCTGCTGAACAGACGTGCAGAGCGGAAGCCGCCTTCTACCAGCCTGCCCTAAATGACTGCACACATGCTCATAGCACCTCGCCTGAATGGCAAAATAAAATAGAGCGTGAGTATGGTGTCCCCGCCCCAGCCAGTGACAGCTCTTTTTATTTCACCTGAACCCAGTGCCCCCTGAGTTCAGCGTTTAGGAACAGTACCCTCTCGCTTGCTGGGATGGCTGGGATTTAGTTTTGAAAACTCTTCCTCACTGCGTGCTTCATCCAGTCACAGATCCATTCCTTATTCCATCTATTACACAATCATTTAGCCCCCAGTTGGGGGCTACAGACCCTAAGATTAAAGCTATTCTCCCTATTTCCCAGGAATCTGTGGTCTGTGTTAGGCATCAGACCACCTGAGGTGTGCTAGCAAAAGGATGAAGCACCCAGAGTAAGAACAGAACGCTGAGGGGAGGTAGGGTTGCCTAACGCTGTGGAGGGAAGAGGAGAGCTGGCATCGCTGAGCAGATTCGGGAGGGCACGTGGGCATTGGGGAGCCAAGAGATGGAGAGGACCCTCAGGCTTAAGAGCTCATGTGACGGCGTCCAGTCGTGGTTGGAAGTGGCTGGACTGAGCGTTTGTAGGCAGTGGGGAGGGCACGAGACGTGAGTCTAAGCGAGCCGAGAACGCCCCCTCTACGAAGCCGCTCTGTTTGCTTGGAGACACTTGTCTCTTTGCCTGGTTAATTTGGGAGCCTGGGCTGGTTCTTCCAACTTGGATACTTCATGGTTTATTTATCCACTGTAGTGAGACGGGAGTCAGCGTGGAAGGAGTGCCGCTTCCTTCTGGCTGTTGTTTCGTGTGTGTGCGGGAAGTGTGTGCTAGACGAGGCGGGGCGTAAGTGCATGGCTCAGGTAGGATATAGAGTTCATTCCCTTTCTCACCGTGTCTCCCTCCCTTCCCATGGAGCTCAGGTGCACTGGGTAAGTTGGAGAAAGATCCCTCATAGTGTTGAGACTGGGCGGCTTTGCATGGGGCTTTTCTCTAAAGAAGGGAAGTCAGTTGTGACTGAGACAAAGCCCTTGATGACGACTTCAGACAATAGTGCGTGACAAATGGGGGATGAGCAAGGAACAGGGCTACCCTGGCGAGGAATGTGCCCACACCAGGCAATCTTGTGCATGTGGACACCCATCCACTGGTGCCTGCCTTTGGAAATACTGCTTCTTCTGTCATTATCATCTGGACCTCCTCACGCCAACTGTGGTGGCTAGTGTCAAGCTGACACTCTGAAATCTCCCAGGAATTGGCCCTCTGGTCATGTCTACTGAAGTGTTAACTTTATTGTATTGAGGTGGGAAGGTCTGCCCGCTGTGGACGACACCATTCTCTGGGCAAGGATCCTGGGGAGTATAAAAAGGAGAACGTGAGCCGAGCGGCAGCAGCATTCAGAACCCTGCTTCCCCACTGTGAATTTGATGTGACCAGCCATGTCAAGTCCTGCCATCTTGACTTCTCTACTCTACTGATGTATACCTTGCATTATGAGCTAACGTAAACACTTGAGCTCTGTATATATATCACGGCAACAAGAAAACCAACTGAGACCCGGCATTTCCAAGCAATGTTCTTTTTTCTATGTGTTCTGTAACCTCTTGTAAACTGGTACAGCCTTCATGGACTGCCCAGGCTAGGTCTCACTGTACAGCAACTCTGTCTGCACATGAGCATACGGTTCTGAGTGGCCTCTTTCTAACCTGATGCTTCCACTCTTTGGTGGATGGATGTCTTCCGGGAATGCCATTGTCCCATCCTAGCAGAAATTCTCTTTGTTTTGCAACGCTGGAGGTGATTCTTACTTTTTAATGTGCAAGTATTAGAGAGATGATCAAAAGCGGCCACACGATACGGGAGTATGGGGGTGTCTTATAAAGGAGAAGGCTCCAAATTCTCTCCATCCACCCAAAGGCAACCCGGCACTATGGCTGCTAATTGGTATTCCTGTCAATCATGTACATGGTTACTGACACCTGATCTGGGACTTCTGCCTCCATGAGCTACAGTGACTGGCAAAGCATGGAGGAACAGGGAGCCTTCCCCTCTCTCAAAGGGTCTCTAAGTGACTTGCAGAATTTTCTCCCCTTTAAAAGACCATTCAGTCAGGGGCTGGAGAGATGACTCAGAGGTTAAGAGAACTGACTGCTGTTCCAGAGGTCCTGAGTTCAATTCCCAGCAACCACATGATAGCTCACACCCATCTATAATGAGATCTGGTGCCCAGAATATAATAAATAGTTTTTTTTTTTTTTAAAAAAAAAGACCATTCAGTCGTTTTACATTGTCCAGCACACAAACCCTTTGTCATTTTTCTCCAAGGGCAGTTTTTCAAAAAAAAAATGATCCTTTCATAGAATTGGATATTCTTTTAAAGGGCCAAGGGGGGGATAAGAAGCCAGGCTTTGTGCTGTTTCTCTATAAAACATGATACCAGTGTCACTTTATTCTTGTTGTTAAATGAATAAGCTTTCTAAAAATACTGCCAGATCATGCCAGCCATCCAAACATATTTGCAACACTGTGGCAAATAATTTGAAACAACTGCAATGTCCCAAGGTTTTCCTTAATATTAAATTTTTTATTGTATTAAATATAATCTTATATTAGACAATCAAATCACCAGGGTGTCCTCTACATTCATCCTTTTCCTTTCTTCATCTCTCAGTTTACGTGCAAATGAGGTTGAATGTCACCAGATGCCACTGGTCAACAGTTGAGTTTTCTTTCTCTTTTCTTTCTGGGGGCTTCTGTTGAGGTCCAAAAAGGCCCCAGAAGCTTCACCCAGGCTTAGTGCTCATCCTCTCCACCTTTTGATCTCTGAGTCCATTTTTAGGGAAAACTGCCCCCACGAAACCGTGTGCTTTCTAATGTCATGTGGGGACATATTTTGGTAACTTTGCAGTTATGACAGGGACCAGAAATTCAGTCCAGCAACGGTGAAGCAATTTATATAAATTAAATTATCTTTGAGTGATTGCTTATCT
Organism: Dicrostonyx torquatus; assembly: GCA_028555095.1. NCBI lineage: Eukaryota > Metazoa > Chordata > Mammalia > Rodentia > Cricetidae > Dicrostonyx > Dicrostonyx torquatus. The sequence continues at coordinate 7,204,734 of JAQHUG010000040.1, forward strand.
TTTTTGCAAGTTAAGTCTCATCAGCTGCAATGAGTTTTGATCTCCTGGGTGTGAAACTTAATATAATTTGGTTTTATTGAATGTACCAACATTATGTTTGAAGTCACTTAGGATGAAGGCACACATAAAGAGAGTACCTTTATTTTTTTAAAAAAAATGCAGATAACCATCACTCTCAGCAGCAGGCTGACATCATTGTTACCACCATCATGATCATCATCACCTCCGTCTTCATGACCACCATCATATGACCACTGTCTTCATGACCATCGTCATTATAACCACCATCTGCATGACCACCGTCTTCATGACCACCATCATATGACCACTGTCTTCACGACCATCGTCATTATAACCACCATCTGCATGACCACCATCTTCATGACCACCATCATATGACCACTGTCTTCATTACCATCGTCATTATAACCACCATCTGCATGACCACCGTCTTCATGACCACCATCTGCATGACTACCATCTTCNTCATTATGACCACCATCTGCATGACTACCATCTTCATGACCACCATCTGCATGACTACCATCTTCATGACCACCATCATATGACCACTGTCTTCACGACCATCGTCATTATGACCACCATCTGCATGACTACCATCTTCATGACCACCATCATTATGACCACTGCTATCATTATCACCATCATCACTGTCATCACAGTCTTCACTGCCACTATTCATCACCATCATTGTCATTACTGTTGCCACCACCACCATCATCACCACCCCCACCATCATGACTACCACCACCACTACCACCATCATCACCACCCCCACCATCATGACTACCACTACCACTACCACCATCACCACCATCATCAACTCCATCACCACCACCATTACATCATCATTATCACCATCCTCTCTACCTCTTTCCCTATGCTTAGCTTTATCCTAGGCAAGGGTAAGTGTGTGTCCTCTCATCAAATTCTTGTACAGCTCAGCAGGGCAGGGACTTACTGCCACTGCTTTTCATGTGACACCCAGTGGTCTGCTGTGCTTCCTTCATGGTACAACATATACACCCTTTTCCTTTTCTGTTGCTGAGTTCTTTGTTTCCAGGCAAACTTGTTATCAAGTGTCCTACTGTGTCTATGAGCAACTACTCAGGCCTTGACTAAGAGATGCTTAATTCACCTCCAGGCTTTGCTGGTCACTCTATGGGCGGTGGTGGCGCACGCCTTTAATCCCAGCACTCGGGAGGCAGAGAACTCTGTGAGTTCAAGACCAGCCTGGTCTACAAGAGTTAGTTTCAGGACAATCAGGGCTGTCACACAGAGAAACCCTGTCTCAAAAAACCAAAAAGATAGAAAAAAAAAAGAAAGCATACGGTGATAAATATCCTAGACAAACTCACGTGTTTGTGAATATTTTCTCTGTTTTAAAGCGCTACACTGAATTTCCCACTGCTCAGACACTGAGGGTGTCAAGTTAGAGAAGAGTCCCTTGTGTGCTGGCGTGGGAAAGCTCAATGGCGGATACCTGAGGCCAGCACTCAGATGGGACGATGCGTGAGGTTGGCTTCACATCATGCACCTCTTCTTGTGGGGTTCTAGCTGCCTTGCTCTGAAATTTCCCTCCTGTGTGGCCGGACCCTGCTGGCCGGTCCCCTGCTGTGGCAGAGCCAGAGCGAGTGGACTGGGTTTCTCTCAAGATCCTGGACTCTTGTGCTGTGTTGGCCCTTCTGCTTTCTCAGTACCTAGAACAGGGGACAGTTGAGCGAAGGTGCCGTGGACACGCAGGCGGGTTGCTTTTGTGTTCCTTACACTGGCAATGGATCGTCCAACTCAGACCAGCTTGAGTCAACAAGCCGCCTAGGCTCAGGCGAGAGAGCAGCCTGGGGGTGGCCTCTGGGCCCCGGTGAGGCTTGTCTAGCTCTCCCTCTCTCTGCATCTGCTCACCCTCAGCTCCATTGTTCCTCCAAGACAGTCTCTGCTTCTCTTCCTCCCTCCCTGAGAAGGTGCCTTTCACCAGCAACTCTTCCTTGGACACCTACTATGTGCTGGGAATTATTCTCTACCCAGGAGATCAAGTAACTAAAATATTTGCCGCAAATTCGTAGCTCACCTCTATCGATTGTTCCATAATAATTTTAATAGACTAAGTTTTAAATTTTAAAGAAAATTTTTAAATTTAAAAAGGCCAGGGGACTATGTCATTTTGGCTGCCTGGCTTGGGTGACCCACTAACCCAGAATGGGTGAGAAGGTTACCCGCTGAGGACTAGAGGGATTGAGCTGAGCGGAAGTGTGGCCCCCAAAGTGAAGTTGGTGTTGCCAACAGGATGGAGCGCGGAACTGTGAAGCAGGCAAAGCAGGAGACTGCCCACTACCATGACCGGGTCCTCGGTGTGTGGACAGCTGGTTCCGTCACGTGTCTCCCTCCCCCTCACTCAGGTCTCTGTGAGGCTCTCGCCTGGCTGACTCACCTCTCTTTTCTCTTTGATCTCAGCTCCAGGTGAAGATGAGTGAGCGGGCCGCCTCACTGAACACCGTGGTACCCCTGCCCCGCAGTGCCTACTGGCAACACATCACGAGGCAGCATAGCACAGGGCAGCTGTACCACCTGCAAGGTAAGCGGGCACAGCACCTGCAGTGGGGGAGGGGCGGGGAGTCGGGCCTGGCTGCTCGGAGGAGGGGCTGGTTAAGCTGTTGTCTGCTATCATGATACCTCCCAAGTTGAGGACCTCCTCTGAGGCCTCAGGATGCTGGCTGTTTCATCTTTCTGGATTCCTGATGAGGCCCTCCTCTGAGGCCTCAGGATGCTGGCTGTTTCATCTTTCTGGATTCCTGATCGCAACAGGTTTGCATCCATCAAGATGTTCTTGGGGGATTTGTCTAAAATGTCGATTTTTGGGCTCCTGGCCACAGCAGTTCTGGGACCTGAGGTACCAGAAGGTGCAACCCTTCTATTTAGGGACCCCCATGGAAAGTCTGGCCAAGGGCTAGAGGCCAGGGCCTGGAAGCAGCCCGCTGGGTCAGCGGTACTAGGGAATCGCTAGTACAGATTTCCAGGACTTTGTCCAGACATTCTAAAATGGGAGGGGGTGGGATCCCTACAGTGCTTGAAAAAGACCCCAGATGCTTCTCCTGAACACGCGTGATAGGGACCATTGCTCCAGGACCCTCGGGCAGGGCAGGGAAGCCAGGCTTCACTTACCTCCCACTCATTCCTCTCAAGAAACAAATCCTGTGAAGTAAGGTATTGGTCTGCTCACCAGAAGATCACACGATCTCCTAGTTTAACACTGGATTTAAGACCTTTCTTATCCCTGAGATATGCCCTTTGACATTTTACAGCGAGGAAATTAGCTTGCTCATCTCTGACCGATATTTAAGCCAATTAACAAACCTGTGTGGGGCATCCCTGCTGCAGGACGTGGATGGTATGTCAGCCTCTGCCCTGGAAAGGTCTCATGCTGGACTGATCCTCGCTTCCTGGATTCATCTCTGTTTCTGTGACAAATACCCTAGCCAAGAGAAACATGCCGGGGGGGGGGGAGCAGGGTGTCATTGTAGCTGACAGTTCCAAGCTGTAGTCTCCATTCAGGGGAAGTAAAGGCAGGAACTCAAGCAGCTGGTCAGCCCAGATCTACAGTCAAGAGCAGAGAGAAGACTCAGTGATCGCACGTTGAATTTCATCCTTTAATCATGTAGCTACGTTATTAGTAGTGACTGCACTTCTGGCAAGCGCTATGTCCAGAAAGGCAGGCATGTCACAGCTGGTTTTGCCTGTTGTCGTCTGTGCCTTGCATAGGGTCACCATCATTATTGAAAGGTGGGATGTGAGAAAACTTGGGAGTCTTCTTTCTTCCTGAGGCAGGGTCTCATGTAGCCCAGGCTGGCTTCAAACTCCCTGTGTGGTCACGAAGGACCTTGAACTTCTGATGCTTTTGGCTCCCGAGCCTCATTTCTGGGATTGGGATACCCATGCCTGAGGGATGGAACCCAGGGTTTTGTGCATGACGGCCAAGCAGCCTGCCAACTGAACCACTCCCCCAGCCCTGTCCAGTCTTCATGACTCTGTGTTCTCCATGCTGTGTTCACTAGCTGGGACCTGAGTGCCTGGATGAACGGACAAAGGAGAGGGTCTGACTGCTCAAATCACCCACACTGATGGAGTTCAAGCTGAAGTTTCCTGGCATCTCTAGTGATCAATCTGAGAATTACACAGACCTAGGAAGAGAAAAATAAGCCTCACTTCTAAAAATGTAGGCCTAGACTGTCCCCTGCTGGTAAACCTGGGAATAGAGTTTATTATCAGCGGCTCCGACGGGAGTGTTAGTTTTGACTTCTGTGCTACGTTCATGGCGGTATACGCAATTCATCTTCTCAGCTCCCTCCACAGTTTCCAGTTTTCCTCTAGGAACAGTCTTCTGTGGCGTGAAGGCCCCTTTAACATACAATCTGGGAGAAAGCCGTGAAAGACAATTAGTCCACGAAATTTTGCAGGCCCACATATCCAGAGGAGCCTCTCTGCAGTGCAACAGATAGAATCATTAATAACAATATTTCACAATGTAGACAGTGGCAGTAATTTCGCAGTATGAACACTGGCAGAGAGCTCTCAACTGCACCCTACAAAGACAGTTCCGCGGTCAGGCCAGCGAGGCACCTCAGCGGGTAAATACACCTGACCCTGAGTCCAAGGCGTCCTAGGACTCACACGACGGAAGAGAGTACTCGGTCCCTCAGACCTCAGCATGTAGACCTCAGCATGTGTGTAGTGACGTGTGCACACACGGCAAACACTCACGCGAAGTCAATAAACTGTGAAACGAAGAAGTTACTGCCCGGGAGGCACCTGAGACGCTTGGATTTTAAACCAATATCCTAGGAAGCCGCCCTTTTCTTCTGCTACTAAGAAATTAGTTATGAGAGGGGTTGGTGATGCCTCCAAGCTCAGCTGCGCAGTGAGGAGCTGGCGTTCTGGCGTCTTATCCACCTACACACTCACTGACCCAGTAGCTATTTACTGAGCACACACTTTATGCTAGCACCATGCTGGGTGGCAGGCGTGCACGGGGCCCCTGCCCAGGCGTGTACCTTCCCGCGGGCAGCTTGTCATCGAATGAAGCGTTGTGAATGACAACTCCGTAGACACTGGTTTCAAAGCTGACTGCACACGTGTGTGTAGCAGAGACTGTGTTTACAGTTTTTCTACCGAGTCTTCACACAACGTGAGGCACAGTTATTGGCTAGGTGAGGGTCTTGTTTAGAGCCCACAGCATTTGCCCCAAGATTTTAAATCCAGAAGAGGCAGCCATATGGAGGGTTAGAGAGATAAAGAAAAAAAAACTTCTTTCTAGACAGATCAGCAAATGCAAAGGTCCGGGAAGACAGAAATGAGCGCGGGGGGGGGGGGGAAGCACATGAAGAGAGGGCTTTGATGACGGGAACCAGTGGTCAAGATTTGCCAAGGGTGCTGAGCACAGCAGTGTTGGACTCGACTGCTATTTTAATTCTTATTTTTTTTAATATTTATTTATTATGTATACAATAGTCTGTATGTGTGTATGCCTACAGGCCAGAAGAGGGCCCCCGACCTCATTACAGATGGTTGTGAGCCACCATGTGGTTGCTGGGAATTGAACTCAGGACCTTTGGAAGAGCAGGCAGTGCTCTTAACCACTGAGCCATCTCTCCAGCCCCCTGCTATTTTAATTCTAATACTGCAGAGAGACAGGAATGTGGAGAAGCAGCCTGAAGGTGGCACACTGAGCTGCAGGGTGTCTGGCTTTGGCTGGGCTGGGCGCCTCTCTTTCAAGGCCCGGGTTCCCTTTCTATTATTCACATTCGCCATCTCCACCCTTCCTGCATCAAAGACTTTCCACCATGTCCGCCCTTCCCAAAGCATCAAAGCCTTTCCTTTCTGTTGCTCCGGGATTTTTCAGAGTGCCCCGCCCCCACCAGAACTGATTTGGAGACAGAAGAACAATTTGGAGAAGGAGACACAGGGCACTGTGGGTACTCCTCAGACAGAAGACCAGATCATGGTGTCATGTGTGTCTCTGTTGGAATCTACCATATAGCCCTATTTTCATTGTTCTGTTGGGGACCTCCATGGCTGGAGGTGATGAGAGTGGCCCATCCTCATCCTCTCTGTTGTAAAGAATTGAGGATTGGGGACCCACGGCAGTCAATTCTTGCTGAGGATCCTGGGACTGGCAGTGGAGCAACGGGCAAGGGACCCGTGTTCCGAAGCCCTGGCAGTTTCATTACAGGGTTCTCAGCAGTGAGAGGAGACCCTGGCCCAGTGTGAGTCAGAGACCCCCCTGCAGAGATCAGAGTGTCCAGTGGGCCTAAGCCCAGACTTTTCAGGTTCCTATCCATTCCAGGAGGGTAGATTCTTGGAGCGGGGGCTAGGCTGTGCTGTTTTCTGCATACACATGCTGACCCTCCTACAGACACTGTGTGCGTAGCTAGGAGAGATGCCAGAGACTAGGTCCTGTGCCCTGGGGAAAGAGGACAAGCCAGGCTTCCAACTCACGTCTTCTGGATTCTGGGGGACCTGAAGTGAGTGAGGTGGGACAAAATAGAAAGTGGGACCTTTGTCAAGGTCACATGCGGTAAAAGTTCATCTGAGAGCTGTCTGAGGCCACCCCCAGTCAGCCATGCTGTGGCGGGCCAGAGCATCCTGGGGCTTGGGTGTGGACTCTAGGCCCGATGCTACCTTTCCGTCATCTCTCATGGGCTGCACCTGCACAGGAGGGGTTAGAAATCTCTCCAGTTTATTTCCTGTCCCTGAGCCAAACCCAGATTTCAAGCCCATTTAGCCACTGGCTTTCCCTTGCCCCATGTGGTTGGCGACAGTCAGTTTTTCTGGAAGCTTCTGGAGTTTAAGGAGTTGCTTGGTAAGAGCCTCACACTTGATTCAAGATGCACATTTCCCCTGGATACCATGTCCAGGCTGTCTGCTCCCTGCAGGAAATTAATACCAAATCGTAATAAAAACACGCTGGGATGGTTAGTTATAGAACCTCCTACGGATACTACGCTTCCTTGTTGCAGCGAGGGCATCAGAAAGAGACTAGAAAACATGTTCTAATTGCCTGGGAACAGAGAAGGGATTCCTGGTCTCTTGGGAGAGTTTAGCATCCTCACTACTGCTGTGGGTTGGGGATTGGGTTTGGGTGCAGATTTGAGGCTTGCAAGTGTCCAAACCGTCGTATCTCTTTTTGATAAACATTTGTGTGTGTGTGTGTGTGTGTGTGTGTGTGTGTGTGTGTGAGAGAGAGAGAGAGAGAGAGAGAGAGAGAGAGAGAGAGAGACGTTTGCAATGGCGGCATGAATATGAGGAGCTCAGAGGACGGCTTTTGGGATTTTCTCTGTTGTTCCAGCATTCTGAGAATTGAACTCAGATCCTCAGGCTTGGAGACAGTTGCTCAAAGAGCCATTTCACTGGCTCCAGTTACTTAGTTCTCTTCGGATCTGTTTTAATTTGGGGCTGTGATTCGGGTAACTCGGCAAACTTACAGCTCACAAAGACCTCGGCAGTTCCCTTAATTCTCAGTAGGACCGGGTGGGACAGATGAGTTCTCTTTCATCTTGTAGGAGAGGGGAACCACTTATGTGTGTCTTTACCTGTGTTTCTACCCGGGTACAGGATCAGAGGGGACAGAGTGAGGGAAAGGGGTGAGGCCTAAGGACTCAGTCAGGGCTGTTTGTCAGCTGAAAGCCTTGGAGCCACCTGGCACCGGCAACCTTGTCTTCTTGGCTCTGCAGTTCAGAACAATGCGGTTCTGAATGTGTGCACGGAACATCCAGGCTTCCTGGGCTTTATCCCTCTCCCTCTTTTTGTGTTCCCCCTCTCTGTGACCCCCAAGAACCTGCTTAGCCATGTAAAATGCCCCACCTGTGCCACTCGTCGCCAGCAGGTGGCAGCAAAGCATCTTGGTTTTCTATAATCAAAGGTGCAGGGCTATCAGGCCGGATAAACTTTGGTTCCTCCCTGGTCCCTTCCAGCCCATCCTGATCCCTGATTTTCTTTATTACGTGCCACCGAAATTCCTAGGCTCGCTCATTGTGTACCGTTGTGGTTGCTTTGGTGCTGTTGGCATCTAGTTAGTTTTGCCCTGTAGAGAGGAACTGGGCTGGAAAGGGGAGCATTTTGACTTGTTCACTTGGCTGGAAACTGAACTCGAAGTAGAGAAAGTTAAAAAAAAGTCTTCTATTTAACAATGACCTTAGAAAAAGCATGAGGTCGTCTCATTTTGAGTCAGGTTTGCAGAAAGCACCTGCATCAAAAGTCCCCCCAGTCTCTGCAGCGTTTCTCTCTCCTTCCCGCTGAGTACTTTGACCAGGGCGCTACTGCAGAGGAAAATTTAAGGACTAACAGAGCTGCTGACAGAGTGCCCGCAGGCGGCTGAATGCAAAGGCCAAATGCAAATGATATGTTAATCACACACACCCCTGGTGATGCTTATTTGCATGTCACTATAAGGGACCTTAGGAATACTGTCCACCAAGAAAGAATTCTGGTCAACAGAATGAATTGTGTTACTAGCCAGTATGAACACGGGCTTTCTTTAACGATAACGGTTTCTTTTTTTCCTAATTCTTTTTGTAAAAGACGTCACCAGCCCTCTGAAGCTTCATCGGACAGAGACTTTTCCCACCTACCGGTCTGAGCACTGACAGCAACTGGCAAGAGCTGTCAGCACATCTGTGCTGCGCCAGCCGCAGGCCCTGCAGGAGGACACAGAGGGACAGCCCGGGAGAGAGCAGAATGAAGAAAAACAGCTTTGCGTCCTGCTAACGTGTGTGGCCCTGGGAAATGCTATGACACAACATATGTAGATATATATTTTTTTCCCTTCTGTTTTTCTTTTTTTTGTTTTTTAAAGACACAGTCCTAGCCTCGCCAAAACATGCTGGGTCATATTGACACCCTCCTCCCCCGTGTTTACAGCCGGACGGAAAGAGTCAGCGTCACTGCTGCAGACTGATTTTCTATTGTAGACAAGCCCCCTCCCCCGCCCCTGCGCATCTCTGAGTCTGTCCTTTGGTGGATTTGTGCTATTTTCTTCGTAAATGTTTCAGCTCTGTGACAGTCAATATTGACAATAAAATGCCTCTTCATCATTTGTCATCTCTTTACACACTATCCCTCAGTGACCGAGGCTGTGTGCGGCTCTGGTGCACCCATGAACTCCTCTTTGGCTGTATTTCCAATGAGTTAAATCAGCATTTTCACTGATTCTTCTCGCTGAGGAGTCCTTTCGAAGGACCCTTTAATATCCCTTCTGACGGCAGCCCGTCTTACTCCTTAACTCAAAAGCCTTTCTTTGGAGTAGAATGTTGGTTTAAGGCATTTTAAAATGAGCAACTGTTGCTATTCATATGGTCCTTGGTGTTTCTGGAGGGTGGGTGCACTGGGAACAGCGTTCTGTGTTGTGTTTGATGCATGTGGGCACATCTGTTCGCTCATTCATTAAACTGATCTAGAATCTCCTAGTTCCCAGGGCTCTGCAGGACTCTGGGGATATGAGCACAAGGACTCAGGCTCTGTTGTCAAGATCTTTACTTCCAGAGGAGGGCATCAAAGAAATAAAGATGCAATTTCAGCACTAAGTGACACCTGCCACATGGGCCTCCAAGGGTGATGGGCTTCTAAAGAAAAGGTCATCCTGTTCTCCGGGCTGTGCCACTGGGGAGATGCCAGAGGGGAATTGAATCTTGTAAGTATTTGGGTTATGTTCCTGCAAGACTGGACAAGCAAGCAGGGACAGCCCGCCACCACTGCTCTATCCAATAGCAGTTGCCAGTAAAATACAAGGCAAGATTCCTAATTAAATTTGAGCTTCAGGTCATCAGGGCTTATGGTTTTATGCTGGAAGTGGGGTCCAAATGCCACGTGGGACAGGGTTATGTGTCACAGTGCCCATTTTATATCTAAGATTCAAGTTGACCTTGATGGTCTGTGTGTTTCTTCTCTAAGTCTGACAACTACAATGTCCAATCCTAGAGCTGAGCCTGGCACACAGCCGGCACCCCTGATAGATGTGTGTCAGATGGACAGATAGAGAGAAGACAGATGGAAATAAAAGCTTGGCATATCTCGGGATGGGATTCTTTCTATATGGGAAGAGTATTTACCTCACATTCATACTGTTCCACATCAGACCCCTCTGAAGTCATTGGTTTTCATGGGGAAAAAAAAAAACTGACTAGAATTTCAGAAAAGAAAATTGTAGAGGCCCCCACAGGAGCCTTCAAAATCCTGTTATTGTTTGAGCCTTTCTAGAAGGGCGCAAAGGGGAGACAGACGCCAATTATAACCCAGTGCCTTTGACCTTGCTGTAAATCCAGTGCCCAGCTAAACCTGCTGTGTGGGAGAGAGCTGGGATCCCAAGGACACTACTGGTCTGGGCTTTTCTCGAGGTGGGGGGGGGTTGAGAGATCTCAAGAGAGAGTATTGAGTTCAGTTAACAATTAATGTGTTGATCAGGGCCACAGAGTTTGCTTGGTGCTGAGGGCTTCTCCAGAATGCATCTGCACATTCTCTGTGTTATTTACACTTTCTGTGTGTTCTCTGCATGGTCTCTGCACTGTCTCTGTGTTCTCTGCACAGTCTCTGTGTTCTCTCCATGTTCTCTGTGTTCTCTGCACATTCTCTGTGTTCTCTGCACAGTCTCTGTGTTCTCTCCATGTTCTCTGTGTTCTCTACACATTCTCTGTGTTCTCTGCATGTCCTCTGTGTTCTCTGCACATTCTCTGCATGTTCTCTGCACGGTCTCTGTGTTCTCTGCACATTCTCTGTGTTCTCTCCATGTTCTCTGCACATTC
>JAQHUG010000040.1:7222155-7250797 GCA_028555095.1 Dicrostonyx torquatus
TCCTAGATAAATGTCAGCCAATCAGGGGTTCTGAACCTTAGAAGCCCCTCACCCCCACCTTTGCTACTTTAAAAACCCAATCCTGAGTAATAGGAGATTACTCAGTTACTCAGTTAATCTCCTATTACTCCAATACGTTAGACACACAGAGAGTCTGAGCTTACAAACTTGAGCAAGAATAAAGGCTCTTTGCTTTTACATACAGGACTGAATCACCTGGTTGGTTTTCGGGGGACTCTGTGATCTGGGCATAACAGTTTTAGTTGACTCATACCTGATGTTCAGTGCCAGTCACGTTTTAGCCGACTCACACCTGATACCATGTTGTCTGAACATAAACTTGTCCCTGTGACCATCTGAACTCAACAGAGGTCCCAATAGGAAGGAGCTGCAAACTCCGGTCCTAGGCCAGCCTGCACTCTGCTTTCCTAAGAAGAGTTTTATTGGCGCACAGCCATGCTTGCTTATTTAGACATTGTGCATAGAAAGCTGCAGCAGGATGCCTTTGTACTCTGGACGGGTACTCTTGGTACTCTACTGCTCGTGGCAGAGGCCCTAGTTCTTTCCTTTGCCTACAAAATTCTTATCCTCATCTACTTTTTCCAAAGGAGTGATCTGCCAGACCAGCATGACTCGACAACTCGAAGTGTGTAATACTAGCATTCATACCTTGGGGGTAGCTAATAGCTCTCTGCTAGGACTTGAGACCCACTCACCAAGAGGAAAATCATGTCTGGCACTGGAAACCTAGCTGAATACCCAGGGATAGTGAAGTTATGGGTCTTAAAGGGGATTCTACAGTCCTCAGTATCCTAAGACAGCAGAATCCCTGTTGAGGGAAGACCACTTGTTTCCTGGCCGCCCGGCAGGCAGCGTAGACCCGAAATAATCACACAGAAACTATTTTATTTAAATCACTGTTCGGCCTATTAGCTCTAACTTCTTATTGGCTAACTCTTACATCTTAATTTAACCCATCTCCATTAGTCTGTGCATCACCATGAGGTTGTGGCCTACCAGCAAAGTTTCAACACATCTGGCGGCTCCATGGCTTCTCTTTGACTCCACTTCCTTTCTTCCAGCATTCAGTTTAGTTTTCCCCGCCTATCTGAGTTCTGCCCTATCAACAGGCCAAGGCAGTTTCTTTATTCATTAATGGTAATCACAGCATACAGAGAGGACTCCCACACCAAATCCCTAACTATAAATATTTGGTCTTATATCCACAGGTAAGTATACTCCTAGCCTCTCATTATGGAAGCTTCTTTTTGCAACAGATGGAGACCACTACAGAAAAACACAATCAAAATACAGAATTGTGGAGCTCGGTGGTAACGCATATATTTACAAAACACCCCTGCCCCTAAGACTCAGGGAACATTGCAGAAGAGCGTGGAAAGATTGTAAGAGACCAGGAAGCTTGCTGCGAGACTGTGTCTCCTAGTAATGTCAGACTACACCGTAAGGTTTCAGCAGCATCACTGACTAAACGTGAGCTGAATAAGGACAACGGTAGACTTGCCAAAGTGAACAGAGCAAGCTCATGAGGCCTCCACTCCACACAAAGAACCACAGGTAGCTAAGAAATGCTGAGAGTCAGAGAAATAGTCTTTCCCAGGCAAGTGCAAAGCAATTGGTTATCCAGTACCGATGGTCAGCCCTCAGAGCACACATGTAAGTAACTTTATATAGACTGAGCGGGTTGCAGCTATTTAGGAATGCATATGTATGTATGTATTAACAATTAGTAGAAAAAGGTGCCATCATGAAAGCGAACAAGGGGGAGTATCCGGAAAGGTTTGGAGCAAGAAAATAGGGAGAAATGATGTGACTGCGTTATCTCAAAAGTGAAACAAATGAAATAGACTACGACCCAACGGACTTAATTGGCAAAGGAAAGGATGCAACACCAGATACAGTGTGGCTAATAAAAGGCAGTGGCAGACTACAGGGAGCTCAAGACACATTTGCCTCCAGATCTCCAATATTCCAAGGCTCTACAACCATGGCATTCTAGTCAAGCAGCCTAGAGAATCTCCAACACAGGAGTGGATTTTCCGGGTAAGTTCAGGTTTCAGAGCCCAGATTTACCTTAAGTCTGGGCTGGGTCTCAGGAGTCCTGAACCAGTCCTGGGACAGACTGCCTTCTTAAGGCTAAAGCAAGTCCCAGGGAGCAATGGGCCTGTTTCTTCCTTTTAGTCAATCATTTTTGTGCTCCTGTGGGAGTGTTCCACCTGGGACCCCTCTTCACTTTTTATCATTTTCTGCCCAACCATTTATTAATTGACCTCAGCTGATGACAGAAACCAGGTAGCTATTTTTCGGAGGTGCCTCAAACCAGCTGAAGTGATCACACAGTGCTCCCCAAAGCACTCATTTCCTTCCTGGGAAGCAGAGAAAGGGAGAGGAGCTTTTGGTGATCAAAGGGAGCTGGCCCCCCAACTTTAGCTCTTATGCAAATTTCCAGCCTGAAGCCCAGGACACTTTGAAGATAAGAATCACAGACTCCCATGGGAGGCTTCAATGGGACTTCTGATGACTCTATGGTTTACATCACAAGGAAGAAAAGAGCAGCAAGGATAGCAGAAGCCTTTCTCTGAAGGCTTGAAAGCCAGCTGCTAACTTGGGTCCTCTCTTGCCAGGGGGAAATACAGGTTAGGAGCAGGCAGGTCAGACAGGGATTTCTCTTGATGCATTCCAGAAGACGTCCTTTAATGTCTTTGGGGTGTGTGTGGGGTGGTGGTGGTGCACGTTTTGGTATATGTTTAGTCAGACTGAGGCAGGATAGAAAAATAGGGATATGGACAAGAGAAGAAATGGAGCTCCTCATTGTATAGTTTGACTGAACCCTCTCTTGCCAGCTAATCAAGAATTCCAGCACAATTAACAATGTCCCTTTAAGGCCTCTCTCCCTTCCTGGTTGCTCCTCCACCCCATCTCTCACTTAACCCTCCTGCTTCAAGCCTGTGTTTAAAACATCTTTAGTAAAATAGCATAGCCACACTATGCCCTTAGTGGGCATGCTCCACTTTCCCTTAGACCAAGGCTCAGAGCATTTCTCTTTGTAACCCCGTCTTTTGTTCTTCTTCTTCTTCTTCTTCTTCTTCTTCTTCTTCTTCTTCTTCTTCTTCTTCTTCTTCTTGTTCTTCTTCTTCTTCTTCTCCCTCCTTCTCCTTCTTCTTTTCTTCCCCTTCGCCTTCCTCCTCTTCCTCCCCCCCCTCCGCCTTCTCCTTCTTCTACCCAGGTCCTTAGGAAGAATAGCCAATGCTCTTAACTCCTGAGCCATCTCTCCAGCCCCCTCTGAGTCTGCTTCTTATAAGCTCATCCCCAAATTCTTTTGTTTCAAAGCCAGGGATGTGGGTTTAGCCTAGTTGGGGGGGTCACTAAGAGATTCGAGGAACTCCTCAGGCTTCTCTCCCCGATACCGCTGCCAACTAGCCCACCCTTTGCTTTGGGGCCTTGGAGCCTCACAGTGTGTGAACCACGTGGTACCTGACACAGGCTGCTCAGGTCTAGTTGAAGCTCCTGGAAGCCAATTGCCTGGTGGTGATTGTTGTTGAATCAATAGCTTCTTACTAGCTAGGAATGGGTCCCTGAGAGCAGGTGTCTTTGACCTCAGATGCGGTCATTAGAGGGTACAGTGTAAGCTGCCTTAATTGCCACACGCTTGCTAACTGTCCTCAGGTGGCACTCACAGAAGCAGTGGTTTGCTGGGAGCTCACTGCCTCTCCCGCTTCTGCTCATACTGTGCAGGAGAGGTTACCTTGAAGTAGGCAGGCAGAAATATTCTAGTACAGCTGAGACTCTCCTGGGGTAGGCAAGGTGTGAAGGCCTTGGGAGAGGGGACAGAAGTGGCAACTTAAAACTTTCAAATACGAGCATTTCAGCATCTTTTTTTCGAGACAGGCTTTGGAGCCTGTGGCTTTGGAGCCTGCGCTGGAACTAGCTCTTGTAGACCAGGCTGGTCTCGAACTCACAGAGATCCGCCTGCCTCTGCCTCCCGAGTGCTGGGATTAAAGGCATGGGCCACCACCGCCCGGCTGCATTTCAGCATCTTTGAACCACACTCACTCCTTGGCGCAAAAGTGAAACAGAGGGGCTGGAGCTTCCAGCTGAACAGCAAGCTAAAACATAGATGGAGGACGGTCCATGCAGCTAGCCATCCCTTCCGGAGCAAAGGCTAATGAAAGCTAAATGGTAAGCCTGGAATCACAAATCTGCCTAGCTCTCTACAGCCTCAAACACCCATCCTGAGTTTGCGGCTACAAGGAACAATTTTAGCTGACCTGAAATGAAGACAAACAGTGCTAAAATACGGTTGATTATCTCTCGCTCTATCGGCCGGGAAGGAGAAACACAGTTGCCTCAGCCAAGGTTTACATCCTGCTGGGCGGAACGCCTTTCACACGCTCCTCAGTGAATGAAGATTGGAGGCCCTCGTTTTTGGGTTTTCTCTTCCGGTGTCCTCACCTGGACCCTCCAAGGTATAAGTTTATAATACATCCATGATTCATATCTCTCCCCTCACCCTTCCTTTGGGAGGGTGCTTTCCTAACTTTAGGCTGTCTCTCCCAAGGATCCAGGTAAGTCTCCAGTACATGGCAGCAGCTTTAGTTGGGGCGGGGGAGACTCCCAGCTGTGTGGGATAAAAAAAAGGTAGCTGGGAATCTAAAGGCTGAATCAGGGAAACGGGAGTCCACAGACACTGGGGAGATAGCATTTGCCTAGTTAGGGAATTTATTTGAACGTAGACCATTGTTAATACCTGGAACTGTGGGTCCAAGGGCCCCCAAATTTTCATGGCTTTTGCGTTTGTGTTTCTGTTTTTTTAGGTATAAGAACTCAGGATGTGTGGAATTTCCCATTTTTTAAGTGTTAGAAGCAGATATAAAGAGAATCTTGTGCAGTTGTAAATTTTTGGAGACCCAAGGACAGGAAAAATTATGACTGGGGACCAAGTTAGTAAACCTCTCAGATTAAATTGAGTTGCTACCAAGACCATTGGTTGTACAGATTGTACACTGGCATTAATGCTATTCTGAAAGACTGGGAGAGGTGGCACCCAGGTCTCCCATGACTCCTGGGATAGGGGGAGGGGCAGGGAATCTTTCTTCAATTTCTTTTGCTCTTTTCATCAATTTAGATTTTGTGTCCCCCACCTTTACTGATCACTCTGGGACTTTAAAGATCTAGGGCCTGAAGCCGGGCGGTGGTGGCGCACGCCTTTAATCCCAGCACTCAGGAGGCAGAGGCAGGAGGATCTTTGTGAGTTCGAGACCAGCCTGGTCTATAAGAGCTAGTTCCAGCGCAGGCTCCAAAGCCACAGAGAAACCCTGTCTCGAAAAACCAAAAAAAAAAAAAAAAAAAAAAAAAGATCTAGGGCCTGAATTCATCTTCTTTAGCTGACAGTGTGGGAAGTTTTATCATAGGCCTGACAGTCCAGTAAGTGCCTTTACCCGGGTTTTATGAATATATGGAGGGATGAGATGGAACTTGACTGCGGCTATCTGGATGCACAGGACATTCCACAACCTTGGTCTCTTTGTGAAGGTCCCTCCAATCAGTTTCTGTTTTTTTCTTATTCATCACCCTTCATACAGAATCCCAAACTAATATGAAATTGCTTTTGTGCTGCAACATTATTTGATATGTAATCTCTAATATCTGTCAAAACCTGCAAGATATATTCAGGTGGTAGAGGCAGATTGGATCCAACACTTAAGCAGTGACAAATAACTGTGGGTGACAGGCAACTCAGAATGAGAGAGAGAGAGAGAGAGAGAGAGAGAGAGAGAGAGAGAGAGAGAGAGAGAGAGAGAGGATGAACTTCAAGGGGAATAGAAAACATTTTCCTGGAGGTCCATGCAGCCATAGACTATGGGATTTGTAGACGGACGATGGGCCATGTAGTCACATTCTGTGGCCCATGGCCCATGGAGTCACAGGCTCTGGACTATGCAGCCACAGACTGTGGACCATGGAGCCATAGGCTATGTGGTATACGGTCCTGGACTGTGGTCCATGTCCCCACAGGCTCAGGCTATGCAGTCACAGATTATGGGACTCTAGTGCACCCACCGTCTCTAGGCTATGCAGTCACAGGCTTTGGGTCAAGTGGGAAGATGTGTCTGCTTGAATCTTACCTTCTGCTGCTTGCATCACATAGCTCCAATAAGGAACCCTAACCATTTGTACCTCGACTCTCCCTTCCTTGAAGTCCATAAGCCAATTCATAACCCTGTGTGGTTGTGACCCCCACATGATGAACATCTCTGGCATGAGGCACTCAGTGATTCTTTAAACCATGGGTGAGAAGAAATTATGGGTTGTAATAACACACACACACGCACACACACACACACACACACACACACACATTGAAATAAGACAAAAAGTACCACAGCGAGTCACACACTGAGGATGAGTATTCTTTGTGGCATTTTGGTCCTAGGTGAGTGTATGTGTTTCTGGAAGCATTCCGTATTTCTTACCATATGTCATACATTTTGGAAAGAGCCACAGTGCCCCTGTTGACCCTATTGAGGGTATCAATTGATGTTCTTATTTCTGTGATGCCATACCTGAAAAGGAACAACTTTAGAAAAGAAAAGTCTATTTTGGTTCATAGTTTTGGGGGGCATCTACTGTAGGGAAAGGGCATTAATTACCACAGCCTGCCATACAATGGTGTACAGGGTAACTGGGATCCCCTACTGGTGCAGGAGACTTGTCTGTATTCTGTCAATCATGTTTTAAATAAATGCTGATTGGCCAGGTAGGAAGTATAGGTGGGTCAACCAGACAGGAAGTAGGCGCAGGGCGAGGAGAAAGTCTGGGAAGCAGGAAGCTCCCTTGGCATTCCTGTGCAGATCACCAAGGAGGCAACAATGTAAGCTGCCCAGCTGAGAAAAGGTACCGAGCCATGTGGCTAACATAGATGGGTTAATATAAGTTATGGGAGCTGGTAAGAAAACTGAGCTAATGGGCCAATCAGTGTATAACTTAATGTAGACTCTCTGTGTGATTTTCTTTGGGGCTTGCTGGCTGTGGGGTGCTGGGCGGGACAGTAACCCCAACGAGCAGGACCCTCATGTTACACCCTACCTCCTCATGTCTTGTTGAAGGAAGCAGAAAGTAAACAGGAAACACGGCCAGACTGTTGAACCTCACGTCCTACCTACCCACAGTGACCTACTTCCTCTCTCTCCTGAGGCTTCAGCTGCCTCCCCAGAAAGCGCACCTCCTGGAAATCTCATGTTCAGGCACAGAAACCTATAGGAGACATTTCATATCCACACACTTAATTCTAGAAGAGTCTTGGACGTGAGCTTAGACTGTTGGTAAGAATGGGAAGAGAAAATATAGGGAGAAAAGTAACTAAGCAACCCCTCCTCAATTAAGTACAATATTAAGTACTCAACGCCAGCCCTATGTGGGACATTGCAAGTCAGAGGAGGCTGAAGGCTACAGTTGGATGTGAAGGCACCCAAGTAATGTGGCTAAGACAGTGGGCTTTGGCATCACACCCAGATCTAGTCCCCACCCCGTTATTTAGACTCCTTGGCCTTATTTAACCTGGACTCCTGGCCTCTCTGATGGCCGAGTTCCCACTTCAGGCAGTACTAACCATGATTTCAGCTTCATAGAGTCTCAGTAAAGCTGGGTCCCTCTACTCAGCCTGGACTGGCAGTTGGCCTGGCTTATTTCTGTGGTGGCGGCTGTCCTGTGCACGGTAAGGAGTTAGCAGACTCTCTGGTCTTTTTGCTACCAGACGCTAGTGACAATTTTTCCTCCCATAGGGACCACCAGGAGTGTCCCCGGTCATTGTCAGATGGCCTGTGCGTTGCCGAATGTGCATAAAAGAAAATGTCCCTGCCCATACATGACATCCTCCTCCCATAGCTGCTCAATGAAGATCAAATGCGTATAGGGGACATAGCCCACTGAGGGATGGGATGGACAGCATCAATTCAAGCAGCTGAAGGGCCTCAGTGTGTGAGCTTCAGCACCCTCAGGGCAGACTGAGGAAACAATATTGAATCTCAGAACTAAGCTTGTGTCCCATAGCCAGACTGCCTGGTGTTGACTCTGTGCTGCGCCCCTTCTAACTCAGTATTCCATAATGAGTTGTGCAAACACTCTTGCCCTGTTTGCTAACTTAGAAAACAAGAATAGAAACCGTCCCTCCCTTTCAAAGCTTTTGTGAAGATGGTAATATAACACACGGAGTGCTGAGGGCCATGCCTGGAGCCGTTATCACTTAGGGAGTGTGAGTCTTCCTTCACAACACGGATACTGATTTAAATAGACCATGAGCCAATGCTGTGAGTGTAAGCCTCACTATGATCCGCTCACCGTGCATCTCTTGGTTTAGCATGGAAAAAAATCCCATAAAACACCCAGTCCTAGGCTAACTGGTACCACTGGCCACACACCACAAAACCTAGCAGAGTGGTGGCTGTCTTGAGTTTGTCAGTGACATAGTCTGTAGTTGGCATGTGATAAACATTGGCTCTAGCCTTGGTGCATTTGTGTAGTGTGTGTGTGTGTGTATGTGTGTGTGTGTGCACGTGTGTGCGCGCAGGTGCTATGAAAATGGGAACAGGGAACAACTTTGGGTGTTGCTCCTCAGGTGTTGTCTATTATTTTGAGAAAAGGTCTCTCGGTGGTCTGGAATTCACCAAGCAGGCAAAGCTGGCTCGTTGGTTAGTGAGCCCCTGGGTTCCTGATGGCTCAAGTACACATCATGTCTGGCGTTTTTTTTTTTTTAAAAAAAAAGATGGGTCCTAGTGTTCTCAGTTCCGCACGCTCAAAAGGCAAGCACGTTACAGAGGGAAACATCTCCTCCCCATTCCTGCAACTCCCCCCCCTTTTTTAATATTTATTTATTGTGTATACAATATTCTACCTGTGTATGCCTGCAGGCCAGAAGAGGGCACCAGACCCCATTACAGATGGTTGTGAGCCACCATGTGGTTGCTGGGAATTGAACTCAGGACCTTTGGAAGAGCAGGCAATGCTCTTAACCTCTGAGCCATCTCTCCAGCCCACCTGCAACTCCCTTTTATTACTAACAATATTTCTCAGTAGAAAGACTTCAAGCCAAGCTGATCCTGCAGTGTGAGAAGCAGCCGTGAGCTGTGCTCCAGGCCCAGCCCAGCATCAAGAGGCATGCTCAGCCTGGGGTCAAACTTACACAAAGCTTTCTGTTGAGAGACAATTACTTAAGGTCAAACTTAGCCAGCTGGTAAGATTTAGCCAAAGGAGACGTAAACCACACACCTTTTTTAAAAAATTGACCTAGAAAACAGAGTTTCAGAGTCTTGTGCTAGACAATAAGTGATTTATATAAATAAACATGTCCTGCAGAAGTAGGCACTGTGGATAGGGTTTTCTTATCAAGTGGATGATGTCATGTTTGTCCTCCAGTTCTTCCAGCAGTCAGAATGGCCCAAATGATCTCAATAGGTTCACCTGAGCTCTTTCCGTCTCCTGCAAGCCTGAAAATGACAGTGGGGTTGGAGCAGACAGTCATCACTGTCTGCATTAACTCCATCTTCTCCTTAGATTTTTTCCCTTAGAAATAACCCCAATTTTGCTTGGGGAAAACAATGATTCTATTTGAAAATAGTTTGCTAGATTCTTTGAAGTGTGATGAGGATAGTTATGGCCAATGAGATGTGTACAGAAGTCCCTGAAGAAGCCTTCTCAGTAAAACAAACCTCTAGAGGCAGAGACATCTCTTTCATTCTCCTTCATCTTGGATAGGATGCAGATACATCTTCCCTGTCACATTCTGCTTCATGTTGCTTAGGATTCAGGAGGATCATCTCTGACACACTCTCCTTCATCTTGTGGAGGATGCAGGTGGATGTCTGGAAGTAGAGATGCTCCCTTGTTTTTATAGGGCACAAAGGTTAAGATACCAGAAAGAAAGTTAGAAGGACCTTGGATCTTTCATGACTCTCCATGAGCAGTTATGCCAATACGCATGCCTAGGTAAGGACTTATTGCATAAAAGATCCTGTTGCTCTTGGGAGATGGCTGTATAAGCATGGAGAACAGAATTGAGATTCCCCAGAACCCATGTGAATGCTGGGTAGGTGTGGTGGCCCACCTGCAATTCCAGCGTCAGAAGGCATGAGATGGGAACTCCTCAAAGCAAATTGTAGCTAATGTCAGCATGCTCTCAGTTGGACCTCATTGAATAAGATAGAAGAGCAATTGAGGACAATGCCCAACACCAACCTTGGGTTGGTGCATGCACACCCAATACATGTAAAAACACACACACACACACACACACACACTGTTTATCCTACGTAAACACACACATTAAAATAGAAAAAGAACAAAATGTCTTTCGTTGGATTGTTGTAAGTTTTCTCTAGTCCACATCTTAGTTACTTTTCTATTTCTGTGCTAAGACACAGCAACCAAGGCAACTCATAGAAAAGTGTTTATTGGGCTTACAGTTCCAGAGAATGAGTGCACGTCCATCATGGCTGGGAGCATTGCAGCAGAGAGGGAAGCACAGCATCAGAGCAGTAGCTGAAAGTTTACATCTGATTCATAAGCACAAGTAAGAGAACTAGGGATAGCATGGGCTTTAGAAACCTTAAAGCTCATGCCCCAGCAACACACCTCCTGCAACAAGGCCACACCTTCTAATCCTTCCTAAACCGTTCCACCAATATCAGTCTATATCATGCAAACCACCACAAAGCATAATCTTGTTCTTGTTTGTTTATTCATTTGAAGGGAGGATGGTCTCATTTAGACCAGGTTTGCCTTAGACTCACTATGAAGTTGACAATGACCTTGAACTTCTGACCCTCCTTCCTCTACCTCCCCAGTGTTGGGGTTATAGGTATGTGTGATTATGCCCAGTTTGTACAGATCTGGGCATTGAATGCAGGGCTTCATGCATGCTAGGCAAGCACTCTACCAACTGAGTTACATCCTCTGTAACTGTCTTAGTCATAGTTCTATTGCTGTGAAGAGACACCATGACCACAACAGCTCTTTTTTTTTCTTTTTTATTCTTCTCTTCTATAATACATCCCAACCACAGATTCCCCTCCTTCCCCTCCCACAAGTCTCTCCCCACACAACTTCCCCTCTTCTCCAGATTCATTCCCCATCTCCCCTCAGAAAATAGCAGATCTCCCCGGGATATCAACCAAATACAGCATAACAAGCTACAGTAAGACCAGGCACATACCATCACATCAAGGCTGGATGAGATAACCCAGCAGCAGGAGGAAAAAGGTCCCACAAGCAGGCAAAAGAGTCAGAGAGAGTGGCTGCCTCCACCATTAGGAATTCCAAAAGAACACCAAGCTACTCAGTCATTAACACATATGCAAAGGACCTAAGTCAGACCCCTACATGCTCCCTGATCTCTGTGAGCCCCCATGAGTTCCAGTCAGTTGATTCTGTGGGCCATGTTCTTGTGGTGTCTCTGACCCTCTTGTTTCTCCAATCCTGCCTCCCTTTCATTAACAGGACTCCCTGAGCTCCACCTAATGTTTGGCTGTAAGACTGCATCTGTGCCCATCAGTTGCTGGATGAAGTCTCTCTGGTCTCTTTGATAGCAATTGGTGTGGGATAATTGTATTCTGTCAATCATGTTTTAAATAAACGCTGATTGGCCAGGCAGGAAGTATAGGCTGGAAAACCAGACAGGAAGTAGAGGTAAGAACAGGAGAATTCTGGGAAGCAGGAAGCTCCCTTGTCACTCCTGCATAGACCACCGAAGAGGCAGGATATGTCCCTGCCCCATTGAGAAAAGGTACCGAGCCATGTGGCTAACATAGATAAGAAACATGGGTTAATATAAGTTATAAGAGCTAGTAAGAAGTCTGAGCTAATGGGCTAATCAGTTTATAATCTTATGGAGACCTCTGTGTGATTTTCTTTGGGGGCTTGCCAGCTGTGGGGTACCGGGCAGGACAGAAACCCCAACAAACAGGCCCTCATGTTACAGAATGGCGCCCAACATGGGGCACAAACTCATGACCCTGAGATTAAGAGTCTCATGCTCTACCAGTCTATGTGGCCCTAAAAGCCACGTTGGGCACCAGATGTAGATGTATTAGGTCAGCACAATAAATAACCAAGCCAGCTCAACAAGAAAGGGTATTTTAATGAATGAAAAGAGGGGAGACTCATGCTACCATGGTGGGAAGTCCAAAGTCCTACCCATCCAGCAGACACTGCATGGAGAGAGCAAGCACACTTGTGTTCTCTCGAATTTCTACCTGGGGTCCAAAATGGCCATACCCCAACTTGATGTGATTGGTTAATAGCCTTTCCCCATCAGCAATTCTGCTAACTTCAGTCCCAGAACACTCTGCAGGCAGGACCAACTGTAGCTCTAAGGTTCTGTGGCTGAGTTGATGTCCTATCCCTTTTACTTGAGGCTATACCTGGTTATAGACGATGGCTGGTTCAGGCTCTGTGTCCCCTATCACTAGGGTTCCTCTCATAGATTTCATGGAGTTTCCATTGTACTAGGTCTCCACCTCACCCCTGAAAAGTCTCCCAATTCCCTCCAGTCCCTACATGATCTTTCTGCTCCCAATGCCACCTGCTCCAAGTCTACCCATAAATTCTCCAGGGAGATCCTTGTGTATATCCTTAAACCCTTGTCTTAGTGTTTCTGTTGCTGTGAAGAGACACCATGACCATGGGAAAACATTTAATTAAGTGACTTACAGCTCAGAGGTTCAGTCCATTATCATCATGGTGGAACATGATGGTGTGCAGGCAGGCATGGTGCTGGAGAAGGTAACAGAAAGTGAACTGATACTGGGTGTAGCTTGAGCACAGGAGACCTCAAATCCCTCCCCTACAGTGACATAGTTCCTCCAACAAGGCCATACTTACTCCAACAAAGTCATACCCCTTAATAGTGCCACTCCTATGAGTTTATGTGGGCTAATTGCATTCAAACTACCATAGCCCTCATTGTTACTTATCCTGTCTGGATCTCACTGCAACTCTTTTTTTTTTAAAACATTTTCTTTTTTTTAATATTTATTTATTTATTATATATACAATATTCTGTCTGTGTATATGCCTGCCGGCCAGAAGAGGGCACCAGATCTCATTACAGATGGTTGTGAGCCACCATGTGGTTGCTGGGAAGTGAACTCAGGACCTTTGGAAGAGCAGACAATGCTCTTAACTGCTGAGCCATCTCTCCAGCCCTCACTGCAACTCTTATAAAGGAAAACATCTAATTAGGTGGCTTACAGGTTCAGAAGTTTAGTTCATTATTGTCATATCAGGAAGCATGGCAGGAAGCAGGTAGACACGGTGCTGGAGAAGGAGCCAAGAGTTTTGCATCTGGATCAGCAGGCAGCAGGAAGAGAGAGTGATATTGGGCCTGGCTTGAGCTTGTGAAATCTCAAAGCCTACTTCCAGTGACACACTTCTTCCAACAAGTCCACAGCTACTCCAATGAGGCTCTATGTCCTAAATCTTTCAAACAATGTCATTCCCTATGAGCCTATGGGGGGGCTACTTTCTTTCAAACCACCAGGCACCAAGCATAGTCTTGAATGATCCCAGTGGGCATTTCTTTCAGTTCCAGTTATATGATATAATATTTATGTATTGTCAGAAGAACAAACACATCTTGGATTATATTTCTCACACTAATGCAAACACACACATAAATAAAATTTTAATGCCTTTTCACACAGAATGGGAACTGGGAAGCCCATGTTTTTTATAAGCTGTGAAGGTCACTTTTTCATCTCAAAAGGATTTTTTCTCATTTCTTCTTGTTCATTTTTCTCTCCACATTTCCATCTGTGGATAAGAGGATATACATCTGCACTCAAAAAGAGGGGTGGGGGAGAAGGAGTAGATTCGATGCACATGTGGGGCCCAATGTCTGGCACATACTTGGTTCCCAGGAGACTGTTTTCATTCCACTCACTTCAGCTGTGTGCCCCCAGCCTCCTGCACAATGCACTCTTCCCCCACTTTGCTGGGCAGAACACTGGAATTATGAAAGCAGCTTCCCTGCAGAATGGAGTCTGCTCTCATCTGCAGAAGCTATCATTTCTACCTGAATTTAATTAAGACCCAGGGCTCCCTTTCCAGCCATTACAGCGCTATCTTGGCCTCTCTCTTCTAATGATTTCCTTCTGTAGAACTGTTTGTAAAACTCATGCTCCAAACACAACAAGCTGAGCACTTGGCACTTCTATTAATTCAAAGACCCAATTAGCCAGCTCTCATTGGAAGAATCATCACAGTTTCAGGCTGGCTTGAGTTTTCTGTTGTGCAGAATTTTTCCCCAGCCTTACGGTAACTCCTTCATATATTCGTGAGTGAACAAAGCCATTGGTTATTAGAAAACTGTGTATTTACTTATTTTATTACACTGTGCCACATCAGAGGGCATGGGGATTTTGTAGTATGTTACAAAAGTGTCAAATGTAATTTCTTTGTAAATATCCCATGCAAAGGGTTCTTTGTATTTTTTTTCCCACTTCACACAGAAGATATCCACAGAGTGAACTGAAACAGGCAGAATGATAGATCTCAGGGCAACGAGAAAACACATGTATGCAAAGTTGCCAGAGGGAAATTGAAAAAAACTTCCCTTGGATCCACGTACTTAGACTCTGTCTAAGAAATATGAGGGTTTCTCTTCTCGAGCAGACAGAGATGTATGGCCCATCCCCTCTAGTGCTAAATATGCTCATTTCTTACCTGTTTCCCCATGGAATGGAAGTTACAAAGGCATTGCGGAAATGCGTGCCAGGAGGGGGAGTTTGTAAGCAAAGATGTTTATGGAGGAGAGGGGAGCAGTGTTCTGGGGAGGTGTGGATTTGTCGAGAGGGGTAGACAGAGATGAATTCAGGGTTGGAAACTGCAAGCCAGAGACCGAGAGGTGGCAATTCAGAGAGTGTCCAGCCTGTCCCTGACCAGGTTCACATCAAGCAGCATGAGGGGACTGGGTGGATCTTCCGCTCCTCCCTGTGAAGGAGTCACACATGGATGACTGTGGTTATTCCTGTCCTGGCTCCTCCGCCAGAACTTTGCATGCAGTGCTGGGACCGTGTCATCCCTGAGATGAAATGCAGAAAGTGCGATGAGTTGCTCATCCGCTGTGCTCACGTTGGTTAACCTGCCTGACGGGGATGATGCCCTGGGTGCTGGGGAAGGATAAAAGCAGAAATTGCCTTCATCTCAGTATCCATGGCAGCCACGATCATCAATCACAACTTTGTTTCCTGGCCGCTTTAGAGGAAATCTGAGGTCCTTATCACGGCGCTTACCAAGTCCCACGCAATCTGACTCCTGGACATGCCCTGCCCTTACTATGTCTGTTATGTCCTCACTCCCACTTTGTCCCTCAACTTTCTCACGTCTCCTGTGTTGGGTCTGTGCTCTTCCTTACTGCTCCAGGTGTGTTCTGTCAGGACCGGTGCTCTGTCTGTTTTGGTCTCTGACTCCGCCTGAGACCTCTTCCACCTCTTCTGTCTCACACCCCTGGCATGCTCATATCAATGATGCTCAACTTCAAAATCCTGTACTGCTCTTGTAGAATGCCGTGGCAGCACGGCCAGGATTCCGAACCCCTGCGGAGGGTGTCTGGGTTGAAGCAACACACGGAGTCCCGGGTATGGTGGAACAGAGAGACACTTTATTGACTGTGTAACTGGCTTTTATACCCTAGCACCGAGGGAGGGAGAGAAGCGGAGGAGGAGGCAGAGCCCACAAGGGTTGATAGATAGTATTGCCGTTTGCAAAAAATTCAAAATTGATACTTTTTGAGATTAAAAAGTTGTTACAGCTGGGCAAAATTGGCACATACTTTTAATCCCAGTACTCAGGAGGCAGAGACAGGTGAATTTCTGTAAGTTCAAGGCAGCCTTGTCTACAGAGCGAGTTCCAGACCAGCCAAGGCTGCACAGAAAGACCCTGTCTTGAAAACAAGCAACAAAATTGTTACTTAAAAATTCCACCCAAGCATATAATGCATGTGGAGCATTGTCCCCCCCCTTCATATTCTCTCTATTATCAGTTCCTCCATTCTCCTGCTAGTCCCCTTTGTCCCCCGTGTGATTTCATATCTACTTTATCGGAACACATGATTCCAGCCACTCAGGAAATAATACCAACAATCAAGAAATGGGACCTCGTAACATTAAAATGCCCCTGCGCTGTCCAGCAGAGGAGGCAAAGCGAGAAGACAGTCCATGGGACCTTTCCTAACCATGCATCTGACAGTGGATTTACATGTAAAATATGCAAAGAGCTCAAAAAACTAAACAACAAAATAATTATACAAACCAATCAATCAGTGGCCCAATATACTGGACAGTTTCCAAAATATGGAACAGAGGTGGTCAATACTTCTGGACTTCTTGGTAAGTCTTAGATAGGGAAGGGTACCCTTTGATTTGGCGGTAGAGAACCGCTGCCAAGGGAGCTTGTTTTAATTTCAAAGATTTGTTGGCTGTGTTGCATGCATTTTCTAGACAACCCAGATAGGTTGCATTTTAGGAGCACAATCAGACACAGGGAAAGAACAGAAAGAGAGGAAGGAGATGAGGAGCTGGAGGAAACCTCAATCAACGATACAACATATTCAGGCAAAGCATCTCTCAGCCTGCATTGTAACTTGGAGCAAATGCCAAGTGTATGTTCGTTTCATTGACAGGAGACCAGAGAGACAGATAACACAAAATCTCCAGCACCTCTTGGCTGGTAAGAGATGGCTTCCCTTGCTCTCTGGACTGGAGAATTCAGGGTAGGCTCCATGTGCCTCCTGTGTATGTCCTGCAGGTCTTTATGGAACTGTTCTTCTCTACAGGGCTCTTTTCTTGAATGGAATGGAATGGGATGCACAAGTACAGTACTTCCCAAGGACTATAGAGTCTGTTAAGCTAATGGTTAAGTTCCCTACACTTGGGACTCTAAGAAAGCCTGCACATCACCAGCAGGAAAGAATGGTTTGGGCTTCGTTTCTTGGAGGCTCTGAACAGTGCATAATAATGCAAGTGCTTCAGCAGCTCCAAGCTTGAGTCTCCCCATGATGCCTTTGGGTCTGTTTGACTTCTTTAAGGCTCCACCAATCAGCAGCAATGTACACTCATGGTAGCTTCTCTAGGCGCCATTCTTGTAGCCTAAGTGGTGCCTTGGCTGTAAGTAGGCTTTGTTTATAAAAGTGATTGTCCTTGCCTTTGGAGCAGAGAGAGCTTCGTCTGAAGTGTTTGTGAACTGCCACCAAGTTAGGATGCTCTAGGCAAGTCCTATGTCTGGCATGTTTGTCTGCTATGAAAGGAACCTTTTAGGTTCTTAACTTCACCCGGCCAAGGCTGCATCATTCTTCATGTTCCCTTGATTCTCAAGACTGTCTTAGGGTTCATTTGCCATGTGCCCCATGAATCCCATCTCTTTGACTTTATACTTTCCTCAGTGGACTGGGATCTTGTCTGCATTATCTATCCCTGACTCTTCTTTATTTCCAATGACATCTGAAGAACAGGCAACTCAGAGTTGAAACTCTCCCTTTGGAAAAATTTAGCCATTCTCACAAAACTATGGGAAGATCTATAAGATCAAAGACACCGTGAAGCTAATCAAGCAGAAGGCATAGAGCTCACCACATAAAAGCTCCTCTCAGGGCTTTAGGCCAGCAGCTAACTTCATCTCTACTATAAAACTTTGCCTTGGGTAATTCAGGCAGCATTTGGATGCTTCCAGCATGTGTGATCTCCTCTCACGTCAAGCGTCATTTTGGAAGATGAAACGATAGATGATATGCTGAGAAATAAACATGATGATGGTGGGTGGGTGTATGTATGACGTTGATGGATAGATTGATGGGTGGGTGGGTAGATAAATGGGTGGATGGATAGACAGTAGATAGATGTATGCATGGGTAGATGTATATGAATACATGGATGGGTAGATGGATGTCTGGATGTCTGGACACATCAATAGGTGCATGGATGGTTGAATTTATGTATGCATGGATAGTCTGGTGAACAGATTGGTGAGTGGTTGGCTCCTTGGTAGAATAGATGGATGGGTAGATTCAATCTCTGGATATGTTTTATTGAGGAAATTCTCTGGACTAGGCCCTACAGGGAAAATGGTGAGGAAAAACAAGTTTTCCCTCCTAAGAGATACATTCTAAGAGAAAAGGCTGACATTTAAATAAATAGGCATTTAATACAATGCCAATTGTGATTACTGCTACAGTCTAAGCCAGGTAGAGTAGTCAGGCTGGCAAAGACGAGAGGGAAAAACTTCTTTAAATAGACTAGGAGAAAAGGACTTGGCTGAGATCTGGATAAAGTGAAGGAGGGAGCAATGTGAACATTTTAAAGAAGAAGCAGAGCAAAGGCTCTGGGGTAGGAAGGCATGGGGTGGGGTACTTGGAAGTGCCAAAAGAGGGAAAGATCAAGTCCAGCTTCTGGAAGGCCTTGAAGGTCACATGATAGGAAGCCACAGAGGGAAGCAAGATGCTGTGGACCTCAGACTTTGGGACTTTATTTAGGGGTTGATTATGCCTTCCCTATAATTAAGAGATGGGGGAGGGATAATGGATTGATATTTTTCTTGTTTGTAATTTTATGTTCATTGTCTCTTCCCATTGTATATAGCTATACTAGAGTTAGATTGATCTTATTAAGACAAAAGGGGGAGATGATGGGGAACGGTTTTAGCCTATCAGGCTACTAACCACTCCCCGCCATTAGCCATTAGCTAATTATTCGGGGTTGGACCATCAGGTCCCAATTAGGTATAAAAGGTTGAGTCGGCGTGGGAAAGCTCTCTCTCTCTCTGCGGATCGTGTGTTGGTGAGCGTCTTCGGAGAAGCACGGATCCAGGGTCTGGTATTGTAAATCTGCTTGTGTTCCTTACTCCTATTAAAGTGTATGTCTTAAAGATAGCTGGCTCGGGCAATAATTAATTGAATCTCACAGTAGAGCATAGATAAGAAATATAGGTAAGAGCTAGTTAGTAACAAGCCTAAGTGGTGGCACAAGCATTTATAATTAATATTAAGTTGCCAGGTCATTTATTGGGCAGCCAGAGATTCCAGTGCAAAACTCTGCCTACTGGATTGCTTGTTGCTCATGTGACCAACCTTGATTCTCATATGGTCACCCTTGTTTCTCACGGGACCACCCTTAAGAATCACATGAAAATGGGATATTGTGTTCCTCTGCTGTCCCAGTGATCCTCTAATGAGGTGGGCAGAACACTTGGTAACTGTCACAATCCAAGTCAATAGCAGTAAGAAGATTGGACGTTCCTGGAGGCCACATCCAAGGAAGACCAGAGTTGTGGAAAAACAAAGGGCTTCTAAGAGACTCAGTCTCCCGGGAGCCAGATATATATTAGAGACTCAGAGAGGTCAGCAAGTAATTTGAAATCTGAGCTCCTTCCATTATCTATAGTCCTCTGGCTGCCCACAGCTGACCTCCAGGGTCAAGGGTTAGATTTTTAAGTTCTTTCTCCATTGTTTCAAGAAATTGCAGTAAAATCAGTGTCCACCAGGTGGCGCTGTCTTCATTTGGAAAACACTGGAGAGGGCCTTAACTTTGTTAAAGGATGTTGCCTGGATTCTCCGATCTCTGCCTAAGCTTGGCTTGATAGCTAATAAAGGGAAAAGGGCTTACACAGTTTTCCTTTCTAAAAATCTATCTTATGGTACTATCTACAGTTTCTGCCATGCCAAGCCTGTGATATTTATTCCTGCTGCAGTGGCAATGCAAACTGCACACATGGAAGCACATCTATATTATTCGAGGCATCCTCTGCAGTCAGAGCTGTGCAGAAAGAGCCCAGTAGAAGGAAGCCCATGCTACTAGATGGCCAGGAACTACACCGAGACAGAGGGAAAGGACATGTGCTGAACCTTGCTTCTCCCGGCTTCCCAGGATCCATGGATTCAGATCTGCTGCTGCAGACTTGTTTGTGAGAACCCCAGCATGGAGGAGCCGTTTCTAAAAGATGTATTGTTCCAACCTGTCCATCCGGTGGCGCTTAGCCCAAGAGCACACACCTAGAGGAGAATGGCTTCCCCAGAAGAATTTTGGTCAGGAACAGACACAGGGGTGGGATGGGCTTGAGGAAAGTGGGGGAAAAGAAGTATAGCCCGGAGGCAGGTTTTATTGTATTTATTCTTATTTTTGTTGATTTTCTTTGGTGTGTGTGTGTGTGTGTGTGTGTGTGTGTGTGTGTGTGCGCATGCGATTTATTTTATGTGCATGTATGTGTGTGTGTGGTATCTGTATATGTGTGGGTAGTGTATTTTATGTATGTGGTCTGTGTGTTATGTGTGTGTGGTATGGTCTGTGTGTCTGTGTGTGGTGTGTGTCTGTGTGTGTGTTCAAGTGAGTACACACAAGTGGAGGTCAGAGGCAAACTTATGCTGTTGATTTTTAGGCTCTGGCCACCTTACTTTTTGAGACAGGGTTTCCCAATCACCACTGAACTGGCTGCCAGTGAGCCACAGAAGTCCTCTGGTTTCTGCCCCTCCCCGCCCCCATGTCAGGGTTTCAGGGATGAACCTCCATGCTCTCAGTTCATTTATTATTTATTTATTTATTTATTTACTTACTTACTTAAAAGCTGAGTTCAGGGGATCAAATTCAGGTCCTCAGGCTCTCACAGTAGGCACTTTGTGGATCAATCCTCCTTGTCTCATCAGTCCGAGAAGCAAGTTTTAAAATATCCCGTTTTTTGAGGGGGACATACATGGTGATTCTGTACCGATTTCCTCAACTCTGAAATGACAGTGGGGAAGACATTCGGTTCATTAGGAGAACGCTGTCAACCCAAGCTGCGCTGTCACTGTGGCTCATGCTTAAAAAAATGATTATTTCCGTTTTCCTTTCTTCCCTTTCTTCTCCGAGTGCTCAGGCACCGCTCTGGCCCCTTCTGGAAGGCGACTTAATGAGCCCAAGCCCTCCTCCTCATTCAGCTCTTCACAGTACTGTCCTCGTGTGTGCCAAGTTCTTGCCTCATTCTGACCTCTTCCTGCACCTAGGAATCAATGGGGATGTGGTTAGCCAGGGAGGGGAGGGCACCGGGGAGCCCCAGGAAAGGCCAGAGAAACAAGGAGGTAGATGATGCTTTTCAAGATAAAGGCAGTCTTCATAGTTAACCAGTTCTTCCCTGTCCACCCAAGACAAAGGCAAAACCTAGCCTTTAACACAAGGTTGACAGAGCCAGTGTAGACCCAGCGTGTGAGTCTAGAACAGATGTGGTGCTGCATACATGTGGGCTGTTACTGTGGCTTGTAACTGTGAACACAGGGGTCTAAGGGCTGGGGAGATGACTCCTACATGTTTATTGTACATGCATGACCACCTGAGCTCTATTCCAGGAGTCCTTATCACAGCTGGGTACTGGGCCTTGTGCCTGTAATCTCAGTGCTGAGAAAGCAGAGTCAAGAGGGGCTCACCGGTGAGTAGGTCTAGAGAAATTGGGGAGCTTGAGATTCATCAGAGATCTTTTCTTTTTTTTCAAAAAATAAAGTGGAGGGCAATTGTGGAATGACAGACTTCTGCTCTCCATAAATGTACACCACACATATGTACACACACACACACACACACACACACACACACGATAGGATCTCATAGATCCCAGACTGACCTGGGACCTTGGATTCTCCTGCCTCTACTTCCCCTGTGCTTGAATGGTAGTAGAGAACCACAAGCCTGCTTTATGCAGTGATGGGAATCAAACTCAGAGCCGGGGGCATGGTAGACACTTCAGCAAGTGAGCTGCATGTCCTGTCTCTGCTGTAGTCAGGAGTGGGTGTTGGGATGACCTGGCTTCATAATCTGCTTGGCCCATCCACCTGTGTTGTCAGGTTTTCTGTCCCACCAGATCCCCCAGCCTGGTTCCTACAATCATTGTGTCCCAAAGAAATCACACAGAGGTCTACATTAGTTATAAACTGATTGGCCCATTAGCTCAGGCTTCTTATTAACTCTTATAACTTATATAGCCCATGATTATCCACTATTCTTATCTGTGTTGGCCATATGGCTCAGTACCTTATTCAGTGGGGCAGTCACATCTTGTTTCTTCTGTGGTCGGGTTAGGACTGCATTCTCTTCCCAGAATTCTCCTGTTCTTATTGACCCACCTCTACTTCCTATCTGGTTGTCCTGCCTCTACTTCCTGCCTGACTACTGGCCAATCAGTGTTTATTTAAACTATAATTGACAGAATACAGACCGCTGTCCCACACCACACCTGATACATTGTCTTGCTCTGAGATCAGGCTGGGCATGTCTCTGTCTCCCTTCTACCCCGAATTCCATCTTCTCCCCATGACTTTTCCACTATGTGGGGATCAGCAAGATTATTTGGGGCTTCACAAACCTAGTCAGGCTCCTGGAGGGTTTGATCAGATATATAATAGAATGTGGCTTTTGTATTTGAAAAAGCCCATTCTTACCTGGCTTAGGGGCGTAGGACTGTATTCTGAGCACTCGAGAGGCATGAGGGTAGAGTGGGTTTCAGGCCAACCAAGGATATGAAAACAAGACTTTATTTAAAAAAAAACTACAAGCAACAACAACAATAAACTCCTCAAATCTCTAAAATTTCGTGTTTCAGTGAGGACCATAGTATATTTGTGTGTCTGCATGGAGAAAAGTTATCTGGAATATAAACATGTCTATGTACATATGCATGCACATACATAAAGTTGAATGTTAGTACTATCTACATGATTTTCTCTATAGTCCCTTCTCCTACTAAAGTTGTACTGCATAAGCCCCCGTCCCTAGATTCATTTCCCCAGGAAGTAGGAAATTCACCACAGAGAGAAAACGGGAGCCCTTTGGGGTTCTAGTACACTCCATCTGCTCCATGGGCTGTTTTGACAGAACATGTGACCTCTGTCTTTCATTTCCTATGTGACAGAAACACCTGGGCGGTATTTGAGATGGTAAGAGGATGACGGGAGCCGGAGCACGAAGCCTACAAGGACAAGGGTTGATCAGATGGCCAGGTGCAAGCTCTGCTCTATCAGAATCCTCCCGAAAGTGTCGTCCTCCAGGGCACATGCAGCTGACTTCACGAGTGTGCAGGGTCTCACAAGGCAGCCATCTGGGGTTGACAAAACTCTGTGTGTGTGTTTAGAAGAGAGTGGCATATCCAAGAGTTGTGTCACAAGAGCAGGGTGTTTGAGGGAAAGGTGTGTACATGTGTGTGTGCATGTGTTGTCCGTATGTACGCGTTGTCCGTGTAGAATGTATGTATGTCTTTACGAACAGCTCTTATTGAAAATAGATCACTTAACTTAATTATAACTAAAGTGATTTTTTTTAAAAATTTAACTTTATGTGCACTGGTGTGAAGGAGTCAGATCCCCAGGAACTGGAGTTACAGTTATGAGCTGCAATGCGGGTGCTGGGAATTGAACCCAGATCCTTTGTAAGAGTAGCTAGTACTCTTAACCACTGAGCCATCTCTCCAGCCCATGTGGTTTGTTTCTTAAGTAAACCTGGGGCATCTATTCTGACTAAGGAACTGAAGAGACATCATTGATCAAAAATACTGTTAATCTCTGTTTGGCTGTGCTTGTGATCTGAGGGGGCCACCCACTGAAGGTGGACTGTAACTTACTAGTGACAGTGGCTTTGTCTCCAGTGATCTTTTTACAGGTGTCCGTCAAACTCCAGGACTTTTTCTTTGAGATCTTTCAATTAGATGATGAAGCCATAGGTTCTCTAACGAAGTTCACGTGGATTCGCGCACCCTGTCAATCCAGTTTGCACAGCGAGGTGCTGTTCCGGTTTTTCCTTCTTGTGATTTGAATCAGCCCTGTACAGGACACCCGCCAAGCAGGGCCTCTGTTGGGGTGCTCTGTGAAGAACAGAGGACAAAGAAGCCATTTGAGCAGTGACTTCAGTGACATCCCCCACGTTCCTCAACTATGCTCTCATCCAATTGCCTGCTCCAACCTATCTTCCATATCGCAGCCAGCAGTGGCATTCCCCAAATGCTTCAACAGTAAAAGACCCCTGTGGCTGTGACCTCAGGCCTTCCTTGGTGCAGCCAGTGTTCAGCCTCATGGGTGTGTGTGTGTGTGTGTGTGTGTGTGTGTGTGTGCAAGCGCACGCGCGTGTGTGTGTGTATCCGCTCCTCACTCACTGTTTCCTCTAGGCAGCAGGTAGATTGCTTCTCAGCCTAGGGTGCCCTACCCTGTGGCTCCTCCCCTTGCTGAGGCCATCCTGGTAGCCAAGTAACAAATGGAGACAAGGCAGTCATTCCTCAGAACTGCGCTCCCTCACTGGTGAGCAACGTGTCTGTGGTTTCTGTTTTCTGGTTGTAAAGAATTGTGGACTTTTCATTTACAGAAACTGCTCCAGCAATATAGTAAATAACACAGAGCTTGTTCCCAAGGTCTGTTTCCTCCACAGTGCCGCGCTGAAGAGTTATCCACACATACTGTCAAACTCCGTCTTGGTGGTAAATCTACAGGCCTGTGCAGTTATTGCCAGAACCCACACTTGGACCATTTCCTTTATACTCAAGATCCCTTATGCCCATCTGTGATCCTTCCTGTCCCCACCTCCAGCAAGACAAGCACTGCTTGGTTCTCTTCCTCTCTGGATTTGCCTAGTGGGACATCTCGTTTGGACCGAATCTCTCCATAGAAGGCCTTTTGCACTTAGCAGGCTGCTATTTGTCAGTGCGTCCATATTTGTGTTTTATACATGTGCATAGGTGTGTGTGTGTGTATGTATACATTGCGTGAGTGTGCATGTGAATGTGTGTGTCTGTATATATGTACATGTGTGTGTGTGTTTAGGTGTGTGTGTATACATTGTGTGAGTGTGCATGCGAGGTGTATGTGAATGTGTGTGTCTGTATATATGTACGTGTGTGTGTGTATATGTGTGTGTGTATACATTGTGTGAGTGTGCATGTGAGGTGTATGTGAATGTGTGTGTCTGTATATATGTACATGTGTATGTGTATTTAGGTGTGTGTGTATACATGTGTGTGTGTATGTGTGCATATCATATTTGCATGTTGTGCATTTGCGGAGGTCAGAGGCCAATGTTAGACGTCTCCCTTCAGTCGTCTCTACTGAACAAGCTCTGGCTGAACCTGAAGTGTGTTAATTCATTCGTGCTGGCTGCCCGGTAAGGCTCAGAGCTCCTCCTGTCTCTCCCCACACTGGGACTACACACATGTGCTGCCACTACTAGCTTTTAGGTGGGCTTTGGTGAATTCAACTCAGGTCTTCACGCTGTGTGGCAAGCACCTTATCAACTGAGCAATCTCTGGAGCCCATGGCACATTACTGTTGAGGGGCTTCTGTATCGTGGCATGGTTCCGGGGAGCGCCCTCTAGAGACATGAGGACAGGGACTGGAATATTTGTTCACGACAGAGAAAAGCAAGCCTACGATGTGCCGCAGGCTGATGACTCGTATTTGAATAGGCAATATCTTCCTTCGCCAGGACTTACATATATTTTTCAGGGAAATAGTTCAAAAGCAAGTTAATAGACCAACATAAAAGCAATTG
Source organism: Dicrostonyx torquatus (assembly GCA_028555095.1). NCBI lineage: Eukaryota > Metazoa > Chordata > Mammalia > Rodentia > Cricetidae > Dicrostonyx > Dicrostonyx torquatus. Next base: position 7,247,706 of record JAQHUG010000040.1, read on the forward strand.
TTAGTATGGCCAGTGCTATCACTTTAAGAAGCCAGGAAGAAGCCGGGCAGTGGTGGCGCACGCCTTTAATCCCAGCACTCGGGAGGCAGAGGCAGGTGGATCTTTGTGAGTTCGAGACCAGCCTGATCTACAAGAGCTAGTTCCAGGACAGGCTCCAAAGCCACAGAGAAACCCTGTTTCGAAAAACCAAAAAAAAAAAAAAAAAAAAAAAGCCAGGAAGAAAGCCTAGGGCGGTGGTCTAGTCTTTGCTTGGCTTGGGAGTGGTTGTACCTTAAGGTGCTGCTGGGAGACTTTCCCTCGGGATACAGAAAGAAAAGCCTGCTTTGTCTAAAGGCGCTGTTTTGTCGCTGTGACAAACACCTTGACAGCAAACAATGTAGGGACAAAGGGTTTATTTGGTGTGCAATTCCAGGCTACAGTCCAACTTCCTGGGGGAAGTAAAGGCAGTAACCGGGGAGCAACCACCATCAAAAGAAGGGAGAGAATACGTTTTTTTTGGCCTACTTGCTTCTTTGCTTGTTTGTACCCCGCTCTCTCCTTGCTGATATAACTCAAGACCCTCTGCCTTGGAAATTGTGTTGCCCACAGTGGGTTGAGTCTTCCCACAATTATCAGTAATCAAGACAACCCTCCACAGGCACGCCCCGAAGTCCATCTGATCTAGATAACTTCTCAGTAAGCTGTTTATTTCAGGTCACTCTAGGTTACATCGAGTTGAAACTAACCAGCACACGTGGCTAACCCTCTGAGTGGTTTCCCAGGGCAACTTACCAACAGCCACACCACCAGTCTTAACCCCAGCATGGACAACTCGTGAAAATCTGCATGACTGAAACTTAACCCAGTCATTCATTTGTATCTAACACAGTGTCAGAGAGGGACTGGCTTCCTGAGAGGCTTCTGAAGAATCTGTGAACCTCGTGAGGTCATAGCCTGGTACCCAGCCCAGTTGTTCTCAGAGAGGCTTCCTCCAGCAGTAGATCGGAACAGACACAGAGACCCACAGACAAACATTAGGAGGAGCTCAAGGGACCCCGTGGAAGAGATGGGAGGAAGGATTGTAGGAGCCGGAGGGACTGAGGACACCAGGAGAACATGAGCCACAGAATCAGCTAAGCTAGGCTCACAGAGGCTCGCAGAGACTGAAGCGGCCATCGGGGACCCTGTATGGGTCTACAATAGGTCCCCTGTGTGTATGTCGTGATTGTCTAGCTTGAGGTTTTCATGGAACTCCTAACAGCAGGAGTGGGGATGTCTCTTGCTGACTGCTCTTGGGACCCTTGCCCTCCTACTGGGTTGCATCGTCCAGCCTTGATATGAGGGTTTGTGGCTAGTCTTATTGCATCTTGTTATGCCATGTTCAGTTGATATGTCTGGGAGGACCATTCTTTTCTGCAGTGAAACGGGGGAGCAGTAGATCTGGGGGACAGTGGACATTTCAGGGGGACTGGGAGGAATGGAGGGAGGGGAGGCTGTAGTTAATGACAAAATTTTTAAATTTAATAAAAAATTAATTAACAGGAGAGATGGTTCAGTAGTTAAGAGTCCTTGCTTCTCGTTAGAGGACTGGGATTTGATTCCCAGAACCCACGTGACATCTGTAAGTCAAGCTCCAAGAGATCTGGCACCCTTTCCTGGGCTCCATGAGACTTTCAGTCAGGATAAACATTCATACACTTAAATTAAAAATATGAAAAATGTAGTTCATCATTATGGACATTTTTCTGGTTCAGTATTAAGATGTAGCAATCCATAATATGAACGAGCCACCACGTTGATATCTCCTTAGGTTATTTAAAGCTGTTTTCATTATAAACGAGGCTGCCACGGATTTCCTGATTACACACCAGCATATAGAATATGTATATGTTGCTACTTCATTTGAATATTCCAGAGTTCCCAGATAAATTTGTGTTATTTTTCTTTCATTACATAAACGGTTACTATGGATGTAGCCACTGAGATAATCATGAGTAGATGATTTTGTCATTCCTATGGGAGCGAGAACAGCTTTACTGTTTGCCCCGCTCAGGGACTCACAGAACTGCAATCAAAGGACCCGAAGGGATGCTCTCTTTCCTTAAGACTTTCCAGGGACCCATCCACTCTCAGCTCACTCACATGGATGCCGTATCTGCTTTTGTTTAGCTGTGAGCCTAGGGAACCCATTTTCTTGTTGGCTTTTGGGCCCAGGGATGCTTTCAGTTTACAGATGTTGCCATGGTCCTCTGTGTTGCAGCCTCTCCCTCCAGAAGATTCTCAGTCAAGTATCTTACTTCTTCAGTATGAACCAGAAGAGCCCAGTGCAATACCCAGCATTGGGGGAGGCTGAGGCAAGAGGTCACCAGGTTCCAGGCCTGGGTACCTAAGGAGACTGTCTTAAAACAAGCAAAGTGAGTCTGAAGCTGTTAGGAGGGAGTTGTATGAGCATTATCTATGCATCCATCATCCATCCGTTCTGTCATAGTCTGTTAATCAGAAGGGAGTCACCCCATCTGCCTGCACTCAGGAGGAAGACATTATATGAGTCTGACTCGTGGAGTACCTCTTTCAGGGATGCCTACAAGGGTTTCTAGAGTAAAGGAACTGTCAACCTAGATATTACCAGATGTTGGCAGGCTGTAGAACTCAGGGGCTGCCAATCCTGCTTCCCACCAGCAGTGAGGGGGAGTCTTGCTCCTACAGCTCACTGGGTCCTGCATGTCAATGTAACCGTCTCTTTAATTTAGACAGTTATGGTTTATTTATGAGATTTGATTTTGTTAATACAGAATAATCACATGTTCACTAACAAACCATGAGTAACTGCATTTGGTATGGACTGGAGTTGGAGAAGTCTAAAGCCAGATGTGGTTTGATTTACAGTGTGATCACTGGGGTTTTCTCAACATCGCCAAGTCTCAGTTTCCTTCTCTATAACACAAGGTAAAAATGACAATAACCCCTTTTGTATCTTTTTTCTTTTTATTGCTTTTATTGAACTATACATTTTCTTCACTCTCCTCTCTTCCTCCCCCTTCCTTTCTACCCTTTCCTGTGACCCCCATGCTCCTAATTTACTCAGGAGATTGCTGCGGGAGCTCCTTCTGCTC
>JAQHUG010000040.1:7289104-7303620 GCA_028555095.1 Dicrostonyx torquatus
TTTTCCTATTTGCCCTTCTAGCCCTATGCATTTTATCCATCTTGTGCTTTGTTTTACCCGAGACAAGGTTCCAATTCCCATGAACTGAACATCCATTTCCTGAAGGGGCCAACTTGGATGGCAAGATCTCCGGGAAATTATACTTACATCTGCACCTGTGTCCAGTAGACCTTGAATATAAATGCTATTCATGCAAACCCTCAGCTGTGATCTCTGTTCATTTATAGAAGTCTGCCAGAAAAATTTGTTAATGAAAAGTACAAATCGTTTGCCCCTTGAGGGTCTGTGGTCGCAGAATTCATGATGCAGGCGCTCACGCCAGCAAGAAACGGCGTAGGGCGGTGCAAATACTGCCCGAGAGCTGCGGGGACTCCCAGCCCCTGAGTGAACTGGGAAAAAGGGCTGCCTCAATTGTAAAATCATTCACGTTGGGCGCCAGATGTCTAAGTAATTAATGAAGTAATTACCCAAGCCAGTTATCTCTAGAATATATGTATTTTAATAGATAAAAGAATATAAACAAACTCATGATACCAGATCTAGGATCCCATGCTTTCCGAGGGAGAGCACCGGGCCTAGAGAAAGAGCGAGCACACATGGCCCGTCCCTTTTATTCATCAGGGGGTTCTATGGTCCAACCCAAATAATTAGCTAATGGTGGGCGTGGCTATTAGCTTCATTAACTTGATTGGTTAAAACCTTTCCCCATCAAAGGAGTCTCACCAAGTCTGTAGAATAAATCCTACTATTCTTTATCTCTAGAACAATGATCTTCCCTGCCACCCATGGATTCTTTAGAATAATAATATAATGTGCTTGAAATCCAAGAGCTTCTGCCTGAATTTGAGTGAATCCTACTATGTGTCTCCTCCTTTGACTTCTCCAATTTCTTAAGTGAGTTGTTGAGGGGCAAAGGTTCTGGTTTTCAGTCCTTGCTACAATCAAGTGATGTATTCAATTATATGCTTCTCACAATTATCACTATTTCTTTTCTAAAAGATTTTTTTATGTGTAAGCATGCACGCATTCATCTTTGTACATGTACCACACATGTATGAGAGCCCATAGAGGCCAGAGGAGAGCTTCACATCCTTGGAAACTGGAGAATTACAGGTGATTATGAGCCTTGTGACATTGGTGTTGGGACCAGGATTCAGATACTTATGACTGAGTACTTGACTCTTAGCTGCTATGCCAGCCCTCCAGCCCCTAGCCCCATCATTTTCTTAAAAAAACCAAAACAATGGAAATGGGCTCTCATGATATAGAAACTCCCCATTGGATTCAAAGAGCTCACAAAAATAGTACAGTCATTGGCTGTTTCGGTTTAAATAAATTTTTTTATTGTGAATTTTGTTTTAAAAAAAGTTCATTTTTCTGTGTTTTGAACTAGTATAGGAATAAACTTTGAATTATTTCTGAGAAATAAATAACTAAACCAAATTACTTACAGATGTCCATGTTCTTAGTAGGATTAGATTCAAATATCAAGTTTTACTATTAACAAACATACAAGCAATTTGCATAATGTTTTTGCTCATTTGGTTTTAATGTTGAGAAGAAAAACTTTCATAACAGACTCTGCTTAATATTGTGCTTGGTAAAATTTTGCTGAAAGTGCAGCTAAGCAAACAACTTCTTTTTTTTCTTTTTGGTTTTTCGAGACAGGGTTTCTCTGTGGCTTTGGAGCCTGCACTGGAACTAGCTCTTGTAGCCCAGGCTGGTCTCAAACTCACAAAGATCCACCTGCCTCTGCCTCCTGAGTGCTGGGATTAAAGGCATTCTCCACCACTGCCCAGCTAGCAAACAACTTCTTGAATTATTTACTATTATTATTGTTTTTGGGGAGTGGCAGAACTGTTTAGTGATTTGAAAAGAGACTAGTCAAGGCATGACCATCTCCTGACATCCCAGATGTTTTAAAGTAAGAAGTTCTGTTATAGTGGTTTGAGTAAGAATGGCCCTCCCAGGCTCCATGTTTGGATGCTTAGTCATTAGGGAGTGGCACTACTTAGAAGGATTAAGAGGTGTGGCCTTGTTGGAGGAAGTGTGTCACTGGGGGTGGGCTTTGAGGTTTCAGAAGCCAAAGCCAGGCCCAGTGTCTCTTCCTGATGCCTGAGGATCCAGATGTAGGACTCTCAGCTACTTCTCCAGCATTGTGTCTGCCTGCATGCTTCCAGGCTCTCTGCCATGATGATAATGGACTAAACCTTGGAAACTCTAAGCAAGCTCCAATTAAATTCTTTCTTTTACAAGAGTTGACTTGGTTATGGTGTCTCTTCACAAGATGTTTGTTTCTTCTTAGTCCTAAGAACAAATGACCTATTTTTCTAGATATTTTATATTTTTGCTAATTATTTGAAGAAATTTGCTACATGTCAGCACTATTGACTTTTTTCTTCTTAAAAAGCCCCTGAACTAATAATTAAAGAAATCAATATTAAAAGAAAAATTATACATTAAAGATATGGTTAAAGATTATAAGAAATGTTGTTAAGGAATATTTGGGATGTTAAATGAAAATGAGAGAAAAATTCTATTTATTGTAGGAAAGCCAAAAACAGCATCTACATAAACTGAATGATCACTTGGGGGCAGGGATAAAATCGGCCAGGTGAGACGCTACTAAAGAGAAATAAAGACTGAGAAAGTCCAACATAAATCAGATTTAAGGCCAGAAGGAACTTGATGGGTCAGGATATGAGCGAGTTGAAGAACAGAGCCTCAGGGGCCGTGTGAGAGTTGGAGGATTGTGGGGGCAGGTAAGAGTGAGTCAGACCTTGGTCCGATTGACAGGGCCAAGTGCATGTTACATCTCCTAAGAAATGCAGGAAAATGGTGGTTTCCTTAGCCAAGGCAGGGCATTGCTTTGTTGTATTTTGTCTTACTTTAAGATATGCCTGTTAATCGAGAATGGTGGGAGAATAGGATGAACGCCATCACTGCCTGAGGCCACTGATGTTCAGAGAGCGGGTGTTTCTGCAGCCTCCTTATGAGCAAACCCTCCTGTAACCACTTGACAGAGCTGCCCTTGCTCGGTTCTCATCACGCCACTTCTCAAGCCTGGCTCCCCTGACGAGAGGAAGTTAATGACAGACCCTTTCTCTGTCCCTCGTTGTATTCTTCCAACCTTCCCTCGTCAGGCCAGACATGATGGTGTGTGCTCCTTAGGTTTTACGCAGTTGAGGTCTGAGGGGAGCCACGGCTCCCACAAACAAATGCACCAACTTGAGGAAGGCTTGTTTTGCAGTAGGTATAGCAGCAGCGGCATGAGGTGACCGGCCACATTACATTTGCCACCGGGGACTAGAAAGTAGAAAGGAATTAGGGCTGGAGAACAGACCCCAAGGTCGACCTCCCGGTGGCCCATTTCCTCCAGTGAAGCACTACCCCTGTAAGATTCTACAATCTCACAGCCCAGAGCCATCACCGGGAACCACGTATTCAAACACATGAGCCTGTAGGACACATTTCACACCTAAGCCTCAGTTCTCTGACTCTAATAGCTAAAGAGGTCCCAGGTGCATGATTTATGGGGCACATATGAACTGAAGCAGCAAACACAGGGCCTACATAGGTCTGTACCAGACAGGTTCTCTGCATGTATGTCATAGCTTTTAGCTTAGTAATTTTGTGGGTCTCCAAAGGGTGAGAATGAGTGGATTTCTGGCCCTTGTGCCTACTCTTGGGACCTTTTCCCTGTCAGGTTGCTGTGCCTAATTTTAATGTGCTATATTTTGCTTAACTCCTTTATATTTTATTTAGTCACGTTTGGTCATTATCTCTTAGAAACCTGTTATTTTCCAATGAGTGAGAGAAAGGGAGGGGGGTCTGGAGGGGAGGGGAGGTGGAGAGGAACTGGGAGGAGTAGAGGGAGGGGAAACTATAATCAAGATATAGTGTGTTAGAAAAGGCTCTATTTTCAATAAAAAAATCCATAGGTTCAAGTAGCAGAAAAAGATTGTGTTGATGCACCCCCCCATCTCTGTCTCTGTCTCTAGGTCTCTGTATTTCTGTTAGGTGCTGGATTCCTCTTAGCCAGTCTTTGTCGCTGTGGTGGCTTCAATTTTCTATTAAACAGTCCGACCAAGCCATCACTTTCCCCAAAGTTACAGCCAAAGTCCCCAAATTGGTTTCATCTGATTGCAACTGCCAGCCTAGAAGAATAGAAGTTTCTGATTGGCCAGGGCTGAGTCATGACTAATGGATGGTAGTTACCGATTGGTCAAGGCCAGGTCAAATGGGATTTATCATTTTCCCTCCACTCAGCCGCCAGAACTGGCTGAGTTCTATCCACAACACGTGATTCAGAGAGGAAGAGCAACCATCACTCAAAGGACCCTCGCTTTCCAAGAGTGAGTGAAGAGGAGCCAACCTTAGAGACGCTCCCTGACATGCTCGAGGAGCAGATGCTTGCCTCTCTGTCCTTGGTGGTGCGGTATCTGGCTCCACCTGGACCTAGCTGTGAAATGAAAATATGTCTTACAGAAGCACATTCCCTGTTTTCCTAGTGGATGTCATTTAATTGAAGTTTGATCATCATTGGATTGTTGCAGAAACAAGATGGGATGTACTGCTGCATTTGAGTTCCTCTCCCTAACGTTAGGAATTTCATCTGCTGAATCACTGGGGGAAAAAAATCAACCAGGAGGAGTAGTTAGTGGGAGAGCAATCACTCTGAGAGCCAGATCCAGTCTGACTCGAGAGCCTTCCACTCACTGCCCTGACCTCTAGCCAGCCCAGTTGGAAATTATGATCAAAATCAAGATATCACCACCAAACAGGCATTAGAGTGGAAATGACCTTTATTTGAGTGTATGAATTAAAGAAGAAAACCAAATTTAGCAACCTTGAGACGGCCACACTAGCCCTCTGCCCCAAGGATCACATGCTCTTTCAAGCCTGGACTTTGCCGTGCCCACAGAGGCTCTGTGGGTTTAACTTTTTCTCAGGCTCTGGCTCTGGGAAGTGCTTCAAGGCCCAGGCACTGGGCCTGCAGCTCCAGGTTCAATCTCAGCCACCTTCTACCCGTGTCTTTCAGCGAAGGGCTCATGCTCCTGAATCCATTTTGACTGTAAAAGGAGGGTATTTACGGTTCTTAATTTGCAGGAGAGTTTTAAACGCTCTGTAGGATGGTGCAATGCCTAGCCTAGGCTCTGGCTTCTGAGAATTCAGCGTCATCTATCTCTATTTCACCACTTCATCACTTTCTCCTCAACTCTCACGATGAACCATCCCACTAATGGCTGTGAATTTGAAACAGGTTGCATCTTTCTTGTTTCTACATCCCTTGAGAAAGGGGCGAACGGGCAGAAATCAGCAATATCAAGACTCCCACACCCAAAGGCTAGAGGAAGGCAAGAGCAGTCACCAGCCTCAGCCTGTCTCAGTCGGCTCCTCACTGGCTTACTTTTGCATGAGCCACCCAGAGTGTGAAGGGCAGATGTGACGAGGGAATGCTTCTTTCATCCATTTTTCCCCGACATAGTTTCCCCTGCAGAATGATAATAGGCATCACTGCCACTTACCTGTGCCCATGGATGCCAGCCCAGAGGCTGATCTCACCGGCTCTAACTGATACTTGTGTGGGGAACACATTTAAAATGCCATCACTGTTTTCCATCCACCCGACTTGCCTAATTATGGTTTGTGGAGGCTCACGCTGAAGTCTGTGTGAGTTTCTTCAATGTACCCTGTCAGGGCTGGAGAAAATCAGCCCAGAGAGCTGTTGGCAGAAAGATAACAGCAGACTGGGCTACAGGACAAAAAGACACCACTGTTTGCATACAGATAACTCAGCTTGATTGTAAGCGGCAAAATCTATGCTCTTTTGCCAGGGTACTCAAATATTTGACTAAATGTTTTGTTTTGCCAGAACAAAATGGAGTCAGTAGATTCTCCAGGGGACACCCTACCCTGCCAAATGACAAGTTTATTGATGAAAGAGGGAAATAGGTGGTACCTGTCAGCCTGGAATCTTCTTGTGTTATCTGAAAAAAAATATCTTAGGGCATTGTCTTAGGGTTTCTATTGCTGTGAAGAGACACGGTGACCATGGCGACTCTTATAAAGGAAAAAGATTTAATTGGGGCAGACTTACAGTTCAGGGGTTCAGACCGTTATCATCATGGCAGGACATGGCAGTGTGGACGCGGACAGGTGCGGGAGAGGAGCTGAGGTTCACCATCTGGAGTCACAGGCAATCAGAAGTGACAGTGACATCCTGGTCAGGCTTGAGTTTCTGTGAATTCAAAGTCCACCCCCCTGTGTACAGCTCCTCCAACAAAACCACACCTATTCAAACAGTCACACCTCCTAATAGTGCTACTCCCTATGGGCCTATGGGGGTCATTTTTAATCACATCACCAGAGGCATTAAGAGAACAGATGAGACATCTCTATAACTTTTCCTGTACTCTCCTGACATGAGATGTCTGTGTTTTTATAAATCAGTATGCTTGGCAATCGGCACTTACGTTTTAATCCTAGAAGTATGGGATTCAAGTAGGATTTTTTTCCTTCTCATAGTGCTTCTATTTTCCCCCAATTTTTTTGACATTACATTACTGTGTGGTAAACCTCTCTTCTTCTTTGTATCTGTCTCTCATTGGTAAGTAGTGTCTGAAGTACCTTAATTTAAATCCTGTGATGGTTTGAAATAAATGGCCACGAAAGGGGGTGGCGCTATGAGGAGGTGTGGCCTTGTTGGAGGAAGTGTGTCACTGTGGGGGTGGGTATTGAGGCCTCATATGCTCAAGCTGTGCCCAGTGAGACAGCTGCTTCCTGTCGCCTGTGGATCAGGATGTAGAACTCTCGGTTCCTTCTCCAGCACCATGTCTGCCTGCACATTGCCATGTCCTGCCATGATGATAAAGGACTAAACTCTGAACTGTAAGCCAGCCCCATTGAAATGGTTTTCCTTCCTAGGAGTTGCCGTGGTCATGGCATCTCTTCTCAGCAATAGAAACCTAAATTTGTTTTATGGTTGCAATGCTGTCTTGTGACCTGTTGGTAGATAGGTGGCTTAGAGGAACGTCTCTGAGTGTGTCTCTACATCTCTTTGTTTCTGTATCTTTCTCTCTTCACACACACATATATATTTACACAGCATATATGATTTTATATATATACATATATATGTATATATATAATATTTAACCACCTATTTATATAGCTGAATTTATAGGCCTGGTATATATGTGCATGCATGCGTGCACATATGTGTGTGTGTGTGAAGTAAACCAACACAAACATAGATTTCTATGTAAATGCCATGCTGCTGCCGTGTGTCACTTTCTTCATGTATGTCTCTGTAAATAAAGAAATCACTATGTATCCGCTCTCACACTTACTCATCCGTGGGAGGAGAAGAAGGAGGAAGGAATGTTTCCACACAGGAACGTTGGACAGTTTGGCTGGGTCTTTGCTTCCTCATTTTCCTGGGGGTGCTGGAGTTGGAGTGCATACTTGCTTTCATAAATATAAGACACATTATTTTTGGAGAATCTGAATGTAAAGAGTCACTAAGAAATGATGACTGTGGAGTCAATGGAAGGACATGCTTCCTTGTTTGTTATAACCCTCTGCTGGTCAGGAGCAGGCTCCCCCCACACCGGCTTTTAATAAACAATTCTCCAGTGGCAGACGCTCTCCCTCGGAGGACCAATGCACGTCTCACGGCCATGACTTTGCTTACTCTCCCCTATCTCACCACTATGCCGACACAGTCTGGAGATGCATTGAAATCAGATCCACATGCTGCACCCACGGCCTTCCTTCATCCTGTAGCTGGAAATATTCCCATCATGTCTTCTGCAGATGTTATTAAACCGGTAAGCCTTCTACTTCCCACATTTCCTTGTGCCTGCATGCTTATGTTTCCCAAGGACAATCCCATGGCCAGTGCTCCTCTCTGCAGAGACCTGTACCTCGTCAAGTGCCCAGAAGTACAGGTATAGGATGTGCTGGGTGGTCACTGATCACAGCTACATGTTATATTAGGAAGTGCTGGCAACTGAGAAGCTAATTGAGTCATTGGGTGGGGAGGCATCACCACTTTGCAGCAACTAACTTTCAGCTTTTGAAACCTTCAAGTTTCTAGCATATAAAATAAGCAAATAAGTAAAATAATTCAAAATCCCTCTACATATAAAAGAGTCAAGGAACCAAACATCATGGTTGGTTTTCCATGGTGGTTTTCTACTGTTCAGTAAGGAGGGTACCTTCTTTTAAAGATGTGTGTGCGTGTAAGCAAGCGTGTGTGCATGCGTGCGTGTGTGTGTGTGTGTGTGTGTGTGTGTTCCACATGTGTGTAGCTATCCTCAAAGGCCAAAAGAGAGCATGGGATCCCTTGGAGCTGGAGTTACAGGTAGTTGTGAGCCACTATGTGCATGCTGGGAACTGAACTCAGGACCTCTACAAAAGCAGCCAATGCTTTTGACCGTTTGAGCCATCTCTGCACCCTGCCCAAAGAGGTATTTGCTTACACCGAACGTGCACAGATCTTCCCTGAGTATGAGCATCCTGGGCTTCCCGGAGAAGATGGAGCTGTTGGAAGAGAGGGAAGGATGCAGCTAGCTCAGTCTGGAATAGCTCCTGGTTTTGCCTTACTTAGTATTCCAGGTGCTGAAGTCCCTGGCACAGAAGCTAAGCGAGTCCTGTTGTTAATGAGCCTGCAGAGCTGAGGGCTGATGGCTGGCGCTGGAGTGTCCGTCATCCCCGGACACCATCCCTTGATCCTAGCCTCTCGCTTTGTTTTCTTTCTGCTAAAACTTCTCCTCAGCTTCTTTTATCCCCTTTCCTCTCTGTCATAAGATGACTCCCCAAACACCCGAGGGCGTCATCGCACTCCTAGGTGTTCATTATCTACCCGTGCTCTCAGCCGGAGATATTTATTTCCTGCAGACTGCAGTCTGCAAGCAAAACAATAAACTCTGAGACACGTTACACGGCAGAGCAATCTAAACTGTATTTCTCTCTCACCGGCAGTTCGGAGACCTTGGCGTTTGTTTTTCCCACTCCCAGCCCCCAGGCCTTCTGTTTCTCAAAAGCAAAGATACCGCTGACCATTGCTCACCCTGCCCCATTTCCTGGACCACGGGGTTTTCCCACTGTCACTTGATGGTCGCAGCAAAACCACATACAAATGAATGAGATTTGTGGCGAGGACTGATTTTGAGCTAAAGATGCTTGGCAAGAAATGGTCAGAAAACTGTAGCTCCAGAAAACTGGGAATACTTGAATTTGTCATATTTTAATACCTCTTGGTCTTCTCATAAAGTGGGAGCTTAAGGAATGGGTCAAGTGTTTTTTTTTTTTTTGTATCCAAGTGAAATCATAGATATTAAAAAAGGGATCTCTCCCAGTTATTTTATTTTTGCAGTCACTATTTTTCTGCACAGCTAATCAATGAAGAACTCCCTTAATTCTAAAGGCACTTAAATGATTTGAATATTCATACGATCAAGTGAAAGGAGAGACAGAAGACAGGGCAAAGAGAAGCTCGTACGAGGGGGAAAAGCAGCGCTGAACTTGTCTGCTTTCCTTTGCATTCATCTCTCAAAATATCCGCCTCATGCTTTTATTCAATACAAATTTTGGTTGTTGGTAGTATTTACTATACATGCTTGGTAGTTACAGTAAAATGCTTACCGAGAATGAGAAAATAATGTCAGTCATTTCCCCGGGAACGTGAGTCTCTGTCACTTGTGATCATTTTCAGGTGCACGTGACATAAAACCTACTACAGAGGATTAGCCAAATGGACGTTTATTTCCCCCCTATTCTAAGAGGGCGGAGGAAGAAACCCAAGAGAGAAATGGTGGTGTTGCAATTCTATCCCGGCTGCAGGTTGCAGCTGGCACCTATGCAGAGCTGTACTGTGCTTTCCCTAGCATGCAGCTTTTTTCACAGCTGCAATATAGCAGTGTGGGTGTCATGCACCTATGACTGCAATTGCATTGTGGGCAGAAAGAAGAGCAAAGAGCACAATGCAGGGCAAGCCTAACTTACCCCTTTGAAATTTTTAATTAATTCATCAATCATTTAAGGAAAGTATAATCTTACCATAAAGGCTTAGGCCATAGGATGGCACTTAGATTTTACAGAGGAGGAATTAGTTACAGGTTTAGCTCTTTCTGTAAGAAAGATTAAGGCGACGTGCCATTCTCCTAAGTGAAGATGAGCAGCAGCACCTGTGGGTAACTAACCCTGCCTGCTTTCCCAACAAAATCAGTGTGGTGCTGGGCAATCATGTCTGAGCAGGCCTTTGATATGCTGTATCTAATCAAAAACAGAGTAAGAGTAAAGGTGATTTCATAAGGAATGTGAAAAGGTTTTCAGGCTCTTGAAAGAGACACACACACACACACACAGAGAGAGAGAGAGAGACAGAGACAGAGAGAGAGAGGCAGAGAGAGAGAGAGACAGAGAGAACACATGAGCCATGGACTTTGTACTCCAGACTCTGTGGGGAGCTGAGGAAGGGAGGGAGGAATTTACAGTAGGCTCTCGCTCTCTTAGATCAGTGTAGGGATACAGTTTCCTGGGCCCATGTTCCAGTGACTGAAGAAGTGGATCTGGTTGCTTTCTTGCGTTTCTGCCTCAATCCCCCAAGCTGTAAAATGGGGATCCAGCTAAATCGATGTCATAAGGGGGGGGGTGTGTGTGATAAAGACGTTCACACGTAGTTTTGTCAAACACTTTCAGAGAAGCTAAACAGTCCCTTTATGAAATCCATGAAGCCTGGGGCTCACAGAAGTCTCAAGGCACCTTTAGTCAGATCTTCTATGTCAATGTCACTACAGCTGGGTGGCCCAGCCTTTCTGCATCATCAGAGTTCCTGAATCAACAAACACATCTTAGCACTTTTGCTCGGCCAGCTCTACTTGCTAGTTACATATTTGTATAAAATGCCATCTCTAGCCACCTGTTAAAAGACCCAGTGCCTGGACTGGGCAATCCCAGCCACCCACTGTCTCCTGATTAGGAATTGCCTTCTAATGGATGTGGTTTTTCCATGCCCAGGGGCACCTGCTCTTGCGCTATGAGTCATACTCAGCTTGACAGTGGCTTGCCCTCCTCAGTAGCAATGAACTGCCACTCTGGTATTGGCTTTGGTCCTCTGGGAATTTTAGTTAGTGTTGTGTGCACTGCGGGGTTTCATTATCTTGGGAAACATGAAGAGCGGGCATCCCTGTATCTGGAGGCGATATGTGGGCAGCTTCTCAGGTGACTTCCCTGAAGCTGGTTTACTTTTCTGTGTCTTCAGGCAGTGGATTTATAAGTTAGGCAATTAGCTTCCTTGGGAGCAGATGCTTAGAATCTAAATCCAGACTCACTGTTTGTGAGTTAAAGAACTCGGGCAAGCTCTCCGAACTCTGTTTTCCAAGTTCTAGGTTATAATGGGATCTCTCCAGTAGGGCTATACTCAGTCGAAAGGAGACACCGAGTGAACCATCTCTCCAGCCCCTACATGCCTAGATGCTTTATGCAAAGCTTAAACAAATTTTAAACAAAGTTTCAAGCCTGTCACGCAGGAAGGTTTCTTTATAGCTCCTTTGGTTTATCCTCTTTAATGTTTTTTTCTTTTTCCATTTTCTTTTTGGTGGAAACTGTGCCTTGAAATTTGAATCTGGATCCTTTCCTGGGCTAGCCCTGTGCAGTCAGGCCCTCTCCTGGGATGAGGGACTGTGATGAGCTGTAGATCCCAGCTAGCCTCTAGGTCACACACAGGGACCAAAGACAGATGATGCTACGTGAGCTACAGTTCCCAGCCAGTCCTAAGGTCACAGATGAGGACCAAAAATAATGCTGCCAGAGCTGGGATACTCACCATGAACTCTAGCAGGTCGACTGTTTTGTAATGTGTTCCCTAATGGCAGGTTTATCTGGAAGTAATGGCATCATAAGTTGAAGAGTAGAGATATTTTGACTATTGAATTATTGGCCACTTTCAAGTAGATCATATGTACAGTGGCTCAGTGGTAGGGCGTGAATTCTGAATTTGATCCCCAGCACCACAAAAAAAAAATAGATAAATAACAGCAAACACAGGTTTTCTCTTTCATTTGGAGGTCATACTTTTGAAGCAGTAGTAGGTCTTTTGGGCCTCCTGTGGTGAAACATTTCTCTGCATATTTGAAAGAGGGACTGTCTTAGTCACCGTCCTGTTGCTGTGATGAACACCATGACCAAAGTGACTTAGAGGAGGAAGGGTTTCTTTGGGCTTGTGGTTCCAGGGGGATAAGTGTGTATGATGGCAGAGCGAGAGACAAGGCAGCTGGGGCAGGAAGCTGAGAGCTCATATCTTGAAACACAGATAGGAAGCAGAGAGGGGGAGCTGAGAATGGTGTCCGCCCTCAGTGACATTCTTCCTCCAGCTAACCAAGGCCTCCTGAACTTCCCCAAACAGCATCACCAAGTGAGGACCAATGTTCAGTCACTTGAGACTGTGGGAGACATCCCCATTCAGACCGCCACTGGGGCCTGGTGAAAAGCCAATAAATGAGATACATCAAACACCTAAATGGGAATTCCAGTCATCTTGCCTGCACAGTAGCTTTCTCATTCTTTGGGTGAACTAGAACTTTACTTTTCTCTCCCTGCGCCCCGTTCCTACGAGAGTCGGCTGAGAGTTGAGAGGACCTTGAAATATTCCTGTGCTCCAGAAATCATAAATTTAAATTAATTCACATGTCTTTCTTTCTTCCTAATTTAAGTGACTTGGAGAGATTTCATATCGGTGTTAAAACGCCACTTGCCTTTTCTCATATATTTTCATAGCAAAATCCATTATTGATTTTGCATGAGGCTGTGTATATTAGAAAACCAGATGGCTTTTCTTGTTCCATTTCAAACATCAAGTGCTCATTTTTTCCACACTCTCATTGAACAACAAATAACACGGAAAGGGTACGATGTTCACAAAATGTTTACTTAATAAGCGGGGAAATTATGCTTAGAAAATTAGAGCAAAAACTGCCTGCAGTTAGGTAAAGTGAGAAGTGGTTTTTAATAACGTCCGTCACACTGGGGCTCTTTGCTGGCCGCTTGTTTTCACTGTGTCTCTGTAGACTTGGAGGAGATGAGCTCTTTGTCCACAAAGGGGCAAGCAGTTTCCTGTCCTTAAGACAAACTTACAGAAAATGCACTTTGGCTTCAATTACTCCCGAGACTTCAGGTCCTGGTGCAGTGGATCCAAGGGCATCTCTGCATTAAGCTCTGGAATCCCGAATCTGGCTCTGGGGAGCAGTGACTGAAGGGTCTATCGGTAGCCACCAGAAAGGGTTAGAAGGTAGGCTGTGTCCTCTAATTTCCCAGATTCCCTCTTCCCGTCCTTTCTTCCTTCCTATTCTCCTTTCTTTTCGTTCCTCCTTTTCTCTTCCCTCCCTCCTTCTGACAGTTCCTTCTTCTGTCCCTTTGCCCACCCTTCTTACTTCCTCATCTCCTTCCCTCACTTTCTTGCATTTTGTTTGTTTGCTTTAATTCTGGACAGGGTTGGCTGAATTCAAATCCCCTGTTTATCCCAAAATGGCCTTGAATCCCTGCTCCTCCTGACCCTGCCTCCCCAGGCCACCACATCTATATTCTTGCAGATAAACTCAGTGCAGTCATAATGCAGCCCTGCGCTGGCTCAAAAAGCAAACACCCAAATCTTTTTGCAGGTACAAAATGTTGTGAACAGGGTAATTTTATTTTTCATAAGTTTGTTGCCAGAATCAATGCTGTGAAGAACATAAGTCCACCCTAATTGGGTCAAACAGGAGTTCTCCTGCATCCCTGAACAGCAGGACAGTGAGATGGTGGCTGATTGACAGCTATGTAACCGGACTGGATCACGCAGGAGCTTTCCTGTAACCCTGAATTGCATAATAGTGAGAAGGCAGGTGATTGACAGCTGTGTAATCTTTAGGCATGCATCAAAGCATCAGCTGGTACCTCCATTAAATCTGACGTAAATGTAGGCATCCAGGTTTTAGAGCTTGTCTTTATTTGTTCTTTTATTTTTTTAAGGAAACGCCACTCTGACTTCCATCATGGTAACACCAGCTTACATCCCCACCAGTTGTGATAAAGGTTTCCTTTCCCATATGTCCCTACCCTCTGTTGCAACTTAAGAGAAAGTATTGTTACAATAATAATAAGCATTGTTATTATATTATTTTATGTGTATGTATATAAGTTCACCACATGTGTGCCTGGTGCCCTCGGAGGTCAGAAGAGGGCATTAGATCCACTGAACCTGAAGTTACAGATGGTTGTGAGCTGCCCTGAGGATCTGGGAACCTAACTGGGCACCTCTTGAAGAGCAGCCAGTGGTCTTACTCGCTGAGCAGTCTCTAGTCCCTCATTTGTCTTCTTGATGATAGCCATATTTATGTGTGTATACATATCTGTATTAAACACAGATTCCACATAGGAGCATAAAAGAGCCTATTGTTGTCTTTCTTCTTCTGTGCTCTCTCGTGTCTCCCAAACCTCCTAGACCCTTGCACCTCCTCTCACAATCTTCCTTC
>JAQHUG010000040.1:7307995-7325819 GCA_028555095.1 Dicrostonyx torquatus
GGATCACACGGTCATAAACACAAATAAATAAAAAAATGTGCAAAGAATGCATGTCAGAACCATAGAAAACACTACCTCTGTAGAGTGCTTACTGGTGCCCTCAGAAGGAACAGCCACTGTCTAAAAACAGAGTGTGGTTTTCTGACCTCCAGGATTAAGAGAATGGAGAAAATTATGGCTTAAGCTACCTGTTTTATGATATCCATTGGGAATCCTTAGGGGAGTGTGACAATACCTTTTTAAAAGTAATGTTTTAAACAAAACCCACAGTTCTCAGAGGACCCTACCACAGCCTCCTTATGTCTGGCATATAACATAAAGTTAATCCCCTTTGTCCTTTTCTTCACTTACTGTTTTGAAATAATTTCAGGCTCACAAAAGAGCCAAAGAAGATTCCCATTCCTGGGTTTGTTTAGGAAACAAACACAATAAACCTATGAAAGATGGGGTTGAATCGTAATCGTATGTGTTACATATGGGACAAGGATTGACAAGCTGGCAAGTCCCTGTTGTTTCTGTATGAACCAAGATAGAAAACGTTAAGCGGCTACCGCCGGGACAACTGGACAATCCTGCAAGCAAATATATGCGTAGGCACAGACTTTACATCTTTCTTCCAAATTCATTTCAAAACTCAATAATACGCTTACATTTAAATTGCAAAAACTAAAATTTCTGAAAGGCATGTGAGGGAATGTATGTGGTCTTGAGCCTGGTGATGAATTTTCAGACACAGGGTTGAAAGCACAATTTATGTAAGAAAGACTTGATGGATGGGTTTAATTAAAGCAAAATGCTTCTGCTCTGTGAAAGTCACTCGTAAGGGAGGCAACGAGGAGCCATGGGCTGAAGACTATGTTTACAAGACACATTCCCGACGGCAGACTTGCATCCTAAATATACGAAGAACTCTGGAACCTCGACAATAAGCCAGCGTCTGTGTGTGAGTTCATCTTGCTTCAATGGCTAGCTTATCAGCGGTCCTCCTAGCGGCACTTTTTAGTGGTTGCCTTAGAGGTTTCAATACAATTAAACCCACTGTCCTCACCGATCCACCACGTCTTTAAGATCCAGAGCCCGCCCTCCGTCTTTCAGTGCTGGCTGCTGTGTCCTCCCACTTCTGTGGCCGGGTCATCTATAGGAAGATACTATTACTATTTTAAAACGAGGGATCTTTAATTAGGGGAATGAGAGGCTTAACACTGTCCTTCTTCACGCTGCCCTTGAAGTCCCCTTCCTTGGAGCAGCCGCCTTTGTACCTTTACTTCTCCTTGAAAGATTTCTCTATCCTTTAAATTTTCTTCCTTTCGTGACACCGTGGGGGACAACTTCTCTTGAGCTTCTGCTTATTTGAGAAACTTTTTTACCACTTCCTTGAGTGTGAAGGAGAATTTCACTGGTCAGAAGCATCATTCTAGCCCCCAACATGTTAAATATGGATTCTGCCAGATGTGGTGGTGCATGCCTTTAATCCCAGCACCTGGGAGGCACAGGAAGGTGGAGCTTTGTGAGTTCAAGGCTAGCATGGTCTTCATAGTGACTTACCAGCCGGCCTGATCTCCGTCGTAAGTTTAAATATGGATTTTGATGAGAAATCCACTGGACGTTCTGTTTTCATCCCCCCCTCTCTGTGCATGTGTGAATGTGTATATGTGTATGCATGTGGATGTATATATGTGTATGCATGTGTGTATCTGTGTGTGCATGTGCAGTGCACACCCATGCTCATGGACATGAGTGTAGATTTCCATGGAGGCCAGAAGAATGTTCGATCCTTTTGAAATCACACACACACACACACACACACACACACACACACACTAAGCTGATTGGTTTTCTCCATGACCTCTGTGTAGTTTATGAATGAATCCATCAAAGGCGTCCTTCATGTGTTTTATTTTCCTTTGTTTTGGTATTTTGGGGAAGTATCACATACAGCACACATTGGCTTCGTAATTACTCTGCGGAAAAGGGTGGTCTTGAACTCTTGATCTTCCTGTCTCCATATCCCCAGTGCTGGGATGGCAAGTCCTGGTTTAAGGTCATCAGTATTTAATGTTCTTTTTAATCATTTCTCTTTATTCTTCCTTGAAGTTTATAACTCTCTGTCCATGAACCCCGGCTTCTTTTCAATGTTGATTACTTCTTCCCTTAGACTCCTTAGCCTGTTAATCATGCTATTTTCAAGTCTCTGTCTGATAGTTTCACATCTGTGTCGTATTTGAGTGTGGTTCTAATGCTTGCTTTGGTTTCCTT
Source organism: Dicrostonyx torquatus (assembly GCA_028555095.1). Classification (NCBI taxonomy): domain Eukaryota; kingdom Metazoa; phylum Chordata; class Mammalia; order Rodentia; family Cricetidae; genus Dicrostonyx; species Dicrostonyx torquatus. The sequence continues at coordinate 7,310,252 of JAQHUG010000040.1, forward strand.
TGTCCATCCAGACAGCTGGTTTTATTGCCCTTTAATATGAACTTAGATATATTTTTAAACAAATCGCCAGGTTTATTGATTTTGCTAATAGCAGCCCCAGTCAATAGGTCCTTGGTGTAAGATTACTTTTATTAGTCTCCCTATGAGTTGAGCTGTGTTTAATTTTTAATGTATCACTGTATACCAGTCTTCAAATTCTCAGAATCTCCCATGCCTCTATCCTTTGCTTAGGAATCCCTGTGCTGTACTTTCCTGAGAAATGCTGCCGCTGACTGTGTTCCTGAAGTGTTGGGGAAGCAAGGGTCTCAGATCTTGGAAATCAGTCTCTGCCTGTATCTTTATGCTGTGACCTTCCCAAGTGCTTTTTCAGGATTCCATCTCCTTTCATGAAAGAGGATGAAGGTATTTTTGGCAGGAGAGGGTGGAAATCCCTCCTCTCTGAGGCTAGGGAGGAGAGGGTTGAGCTTCCTCCCCTCCTAGGCTGGAGGGTGGAGCTTCCTCCCCTCCTAGGCTGGAGGGTGGAGCTTCCTCCCTCTCCTAGGCTGGAGGGTTGAGCTTCCTCCCCTCCTAGGCTGGAGGGTTGAGCTTCCTCCCCTCCTAGGCTGGAGGGTTGAGCTTCCTCCCCCTCCTAGGCTGGAGGGTGGAGCTTCCTCCCCTTGGTGCCCCACAGCGAGTCACCTGCTCTTCCCCCTGAAACATGAGTTCCAGCACAGGAGCTAGGGAGGTAAGAACCACACAGATCTGGGTGCCTCTAAGACTGGGTTTATCGGCGTTTCCACCCTCAGACTAGCATAAACTCAGCTACCAAAATGTGATCAAAATTGCTTTCCAAAGCCATCTATGAGGTTTTGGCTCAAGTCTGGTCGGCTCTAAGCAGGCAGAGCACAGTCAAGGCTTTCTGGAATCTTCTGTATTTGTATGAGGAGGGCAGCGGTTTATTCTCTTTGAACTCACTCTTTGGATAGATCTAAGAAACGCTGTTCATTTTCAGTTGACTTGGCAGTCTTGCTGTAAGGCGATATAGAACTCTTTTCAAGTCTTTGTCAGTAGAGGTTCTTAACTGATTTTCATAAGTGTGTGAAAAGGGTTCCTTGGAGGTAATATTTTATTTATTTATTTATTTTTGGTTTTTTGAGACAGGGTTTCTCTGTGGCTTTGGAGCCTGCGCTGGAACTAGCTCTTGTAGACCAGGCTGGTCTCGAACTCACAGAGATCCGCCTGCCTCTGCCTCCCGAGTGCTGGGATTAAAGGCGTGTGCCACCACCGCCCGGCAGAGGAGGTAATATTTTAAAAACACGGTACAAGAACAACCAGATATCCATAGTAAATAAAACTACCTTGATCAATGCCTCAACTCAGCACACAGAAGACTCAGGTGGGTTATGGACTTTCACGAGAATGTGCAGCCAAAGTTCCAAACTCCATGTGACAGCAAACGTTTTCAGTCTTAACACGCAGCCAGTGGAGAAAGCAATGTGTTGCACCTCATCACAATTAACAGTAATTCCTTCCACAGTGCCTGCTGAGTTGAAAAGGCGATACCTCTAGGAAACGCTGTTTGCGATACAACTATCCCACAGGAGAGCAGCGTTAGGAAGACGCGCAGGTGCTGTGAACAAGCGCCATGGCCAAGTAAACGGACGGAAGGAGGGGTTTATGGTTCCGGAGGGTCAGGCGATTTTCGCAGCCACGGTGGGAAGCATGGCGGCAGGCAAGCAGGTAGACCCTGGGACAGCTGAGAGCTCATCTCACGCTCGACAAACCGGAAGCAGAGGGGGCACACACGGGATGCTGGAGGCTTTTGAAACCTCAGCGACAACATACGTCCTCCAGCCAGGCTACACCCTCTAGTCCCTTTCAAAATAGTCACCCTCTCAGAACCAAATATTCAAATGCCAGAGGATTCTGAGAACATTTTGTTCAAACCACCACACAGATCAACAATAAAATACAAAGGTGTAATTCTAAGTGTATTAGCATAGATATGACTGAATGAAGAAGATACCTATGTCTAAATAAATACAAGATTAAGTATGTGAAATTGGGCCCCAGGAAATTCAAATTTAAATTACAAGTGAGAATAATTTCTCCAGAATTTGATGAATTTAAGAAGGGCAACCCTAGGAGCTGACAGCCCACAAGTTCTGTCACAAAAAGATGGAGAGTAGAGTCCTTAGGGGACGAAGGGACAGTGAGTTCAGATGGGTGCAGGTATCAGAGGGCAGTAGGGAGTATGTTGGCATGGAAACAGCCTCCATCCTGACTGCATCAGTGCCGGTCTCCAGCCTGGGCTACCCACACCATCGCTTTGTAAGCTAAAATTATAGGGGGAAACTGGGTCAAGTATGCAAGAGATTATTTATTTGTATTCTTGCAACTATCTATGAACATACTATTATCTTAAAATAGAAATTTAACTTTAAGAAAGAGGCAAAAAACAGAAGGAATATTTCCCATATACTTGAATTCCATAAGTGTTAATATTTTATTATCCTTCCTTCCTTCCCTTTTACTTACTTTATTTAGTGTTTGTGGACATGTGTGTGAGCTTTCATACCATGGTGTGTATATGTAGATCAAAGGACAAACTTAGGGGAGTCTCTTTTCTCCTGCCATGTGGACCCCAAGGATTGGGTTCAGGTTATCAGGCTCAGCAACAAGTACCTTCTCCTGCGGAAGCACCTGCCATCCCTTTATCATTCTTCTTGCCTGATGACCCTTGTATACATGCGTGCATACATATACATCCATCATACATATACATATTTGTAATATATACATACATATACATGATAGTTACATTTTACTCTTTCAAGTGTTTGTGAATAGCAAACACAATGCCACTTCACTTATGACTGTCTCAGTATATTGATGCTAAAGAAAACCAACTTGTAGTAAGAGGGGGCGGCTGTGTCCCCACCGAGAAGCGGGCCTTGTTCCCAGCACTTGAGAAGAGCACGGGCCCTTTTGTTCCGTCCACCTGGCTCCCAGCTGCCGGGCCTGCTTTTGGCCCTGGCTAGCTTATACCTGGAATAATTACACACAAATTGTATTCATTTAAATACTGCCTGGCCCATTAGTTTTAACCTCTTACACATATTAGTCTAACCCGTATCTAAAATTCTGTGTATCACCACGTGGTTGTGGCTTACTGGGAAGATTCTAATCAAAGAAACATGGCATCTGCACACTTCCCTTCTCCCCAGCCTTCCATTCTGTCTACCCCGCCCACCTAAGGGCTGCCCTATCCTACAGGCCAAGGCAGTCTCTTTATTTAACCAATGAAAACAACAGAAATACAGAAGGACCCTCCTACACCACTAACCAAACAAACAAAAAAAACCAATGGTTTTCTCTTTCATGACTGGTCTGCAAGACATGAAAACATGGAATTAACAAGAGTGATGTCATTCTCTAAAACAGTAGTTCTCAACTTTCCTGGTGCTGCAACCCTTTAATACAGTTCCTTGTGTTACAATGACGACGGACCATAAGGTTATTTTGTTGTTACTCCACTGTAATTTTGTTTGTTATAAATCATAATATAAATGTCTTATATGCAGGATATATGATATGCAAACCCCAAAGGAGTCAAGACCCACAGGTTGAGAGCCGCTGCTCCGAGACACCCAGTTGTTTTACTTTTATACTTTCCTAGTTTGATCTAGAATTCTGCTTGGCATTTCTTTACCATTTCTGTTGAACCCCCTTCTGCCTGGATGAATCTATCCAATCTGCTTCGCCTTTCAGGGCCTTGGTATTTCCACGGAGCAGAAGCTAAGGTACATGTGTGCCCCTCACTTTTGGATTGATGGCAATTCCCTAGTGTGATGTTTGGTTTCAATTATCAACTTGACCCAGCCTAGCATCACCTTAAAAGGATATGTCAAGAAGAGATCCTGAGATCAGGTTGGTCTACAGACTTGTGTGTCTGTTTATTTCAATTGCCCTAGTTGGTATGAGAAGACCTAGCCTGGGCTTAGCCTCTGGACTGCATGAGGGTAGAGAAAGCTAACAAAATACAAAGCGCATGTGTGTATTCTCTGTGCTCTGGAACAGCTGTCCTGAGTTCTGTTTGCTGTGATTATAACCTGGAACTGTGAGCTGGAAGAATCCCTTTCTCCCCCAACTTGCTTTTTGCTGATATTTCAACAATGATGTCACTAGGACCCACAGGATAGCAACAGGCTGTGTGCCAGCGGCAAGGATGGCACAGAGCAAGGGTGAATCCTGTGCCTGCCCCAACTGCTCCCAGAGGCTTTTTAGCAGGCATCTGCCAGCTGTGATTACAGTTTCCACAATGTCAGCATGTGTTCTTAGCTGCTCTTCGGCAAAGACTTGCTTAAAAGATGAGCACCGATTGGTTAGTTTGGAATGCTGCTTTGTGATGCTGGATAAGATCTCGGAAGGAGAGAAACTGCCATTGCTAAGTGTCTAGCCTGGGGCTTCCTAGGAAGAGAGAAGTCTCATCAGCTCATATTGGCTAGTGGAAGGAGAGTCAGGAAGGCTGGAGTGGTCACCAGGGACAGTGCCGTGCGGGGTTTCTAGGCTGTGCTAAGTGTTTATATATCAAACTCTCATTCCTGTTCAGTTTAAAATAAAATGTAATTTTATTTTACACACACCACCACATACAAACATATAATGTGAAAGTAGAAAGAATGTGATAGCAGAGTGAAGAACTAGATGATGATGGGAAAAAAGATACATGTTTCATGCAGAAGGAGGACTATTTTGAGGGAGGAGGGAAATTAACAAGATGGAGAGGAGGGTCGGGAGGGCAGTAGCACACATATGAGGTACAATGACAACGAATGTCTCATAAGATCACTTATCATGCATGCTAACCAAAATTAGAAAATTAAACACAGGAATGGTGGGATGAAGCATGTTCTGCAGAAAAACCATTCAGGTTGTATGAAAAGTAGATCAGAGGCTGGGAAAGGAGCTTGTATCTTACATCCATCTTGTTCATCTTTTTATTTGTGGTATATGATGTGATATGAAGTCTAATTCTTACTGGATAAATAATTTCTTTTCTCAGTATCGCTTGACTTTGAAAACTAGTCTGTTATGTTTTGACTTCTTCTGTGAAAGGACGCATATAGATATTTTCTAAAACATAGATTAAGTATGTATTGTGCTCCAGTCTCTACTTTAGTGGTAGTGATTCAGAAGATAATAAAATGTACAAAATCCCCAGCTTTTGTGAGACAGGGGGCATAATATTTGTTTTAGAAAAACTGGATTCACTGATATGAGATTCTAAAAATTTCCTAAAGACTAATTGATCCAAGCAGCTGTATGTGTCTATTCATAGTTTTGTAATTTGTTCATAATATCTAATCTATGTATGCAGTTGTATGTTTATAGTTATACCTTATAGATTGAAATGCTGTAACTTATTATCAAAGCAAACAACTCTGCTGAAAACTGTAACACATATTATTTTTTTTAACACATATTATTTTAAACATCAAAGCAATGTAATATTTTCAGTTCAATTTGCATATTTTATTTTATATTGTTTCTCTTTTATTTAGTATAGTTCTATTCTATTCTATTTTCCTCAGATGTTTTGTTTTGTTTTGACATAAGGTCTCATACAGCTCTGGCTGACCTTCAACTCACTATGTCACTGAAGATGAGTTTGGACTTTCTATCCTCCTGCCTCCACTTCCAAGCACTGGGGTCACGGACATGGGCCACCAAATCTAGTGTATGGAGGGCAGGGGATGGAGCCCATGGCATGCAAGGCAAACACTCCACCATCTGAGCTGCAGCCCCACCCCTCTCCAAAGAGTCTTGTAATTCCCCTCTAATCTTTTATTTCTGTAGTACAGTTCAGCCAACCTCAGTATCTAGCTAAAACAGAATGATTTGAAGAAGGTGAATCATTCATTAGCAAAGGGATTGATTTTCCTTCCTTCACGAATGCAGGGTGTCATCGAGTGAGCTCACAGATCATTCGTCAAAAATGAGGAATCTATAGAGAGAAGTGTGAGAAGAAATAAGGCAAATGATTCGATGTAGAAGGACCCCTTTGTAGGAGTACTGTGTTCCCATCACCCCTGAGTGTTAACTGTCTACTTGACAGAATCTAGAACAACCTCCCATAAGGGTTCTGGGCACACAGTGGGAATTTATCTTGATTGCATTAATTGCAGTGGGGAGACACACCCGCCTCTGCACATTCTGTGGGGACAATATGCATAGCTCGCACAGATGGCTGTCCCAGCTCCCAGCACATCAGCTGGCGAGTACTGAGCATGAGGGATGATGGTGACCTTGGTGATGATGGAGCCAGTGCTCTAAGGTCCCAGTGTTCATTTCAGAGCTGCCCTCTGCAAAGTCTGCAGTAAGTCACATTTCTAGCAGAGTGTAGGGGCAATCGTTTGTCCCCACTGGTGCTAGGAATTGGGTCCTGCAAGCCATCAATGACTCAAACAAAATCAGAGATCTGTTCAATGACGATTTATTGAGCATATAAGCCCAGGTAGTTTGCTTGTTCAATACCAAGGAGTGACAGTGAGTGAGACCCTGTGCCTTGTCTAATGAAGCCTAGTGTGGTCTTTTGTGCAGTGGTTTGCACAGATGCTAAGTCCCTACCTTCCTTCTTCTCTCTGGCTCCTCTCCTCCCTTCCCTGTTTCTCACCTTTTCTCTCTCTCCTCAACCATCCACTCCTCTCTTTCCCTTCTTTCTCCCCTTCTTACCCCCTCCTTAAGTAACATAACTATTTAGTCAAACAGTGATTTAAGAAAAATAAAATTTTATGTAACTAAATTATACTGCCCAAATAAATTTGTTCAAATTACAAAATGGGGGTACATCCTGCCAAGATCAAATCCAGTGAAGAAGACTGAAGATGCACACAAAACCCCAGTGTTCACTTGTATTGATCCAGCTTCAATCAAATATTTGTCCCTGAATGTTTTCCTTAGCACAGTCCTGTAGTTGAGAAGGAGGCTTCCCTCTGACTGTGTTCAGTGGAAATGAACTGTGGTGAGATATGCTTAGAAGCCATTGGTGGATAGACAGAAGAAGAAATAATGCTGAGGAGACAAGATACATTTGCTTTTTAAAAGCTTTATTTTAGTTTTATTTATTTGCACTGTGTGTATGTCTTCCTGGGGTTTGTGTACATGAGGCCAGAAGAGGACACTGGAGGTACAGGCGTTGTGAGCCACCTGAGTTGGATGCTGGGACCCAAACTCTGGTTCACCAGAAGAGCAGCAAGTGCTCCTAACCACTGACCACCTCTCCAGCCTTTCATCGTATATTCTGAGTTAAATTTCTATAGAGAAATAACTCAGTATCCTTTTAACCGAGCCACATGTGAAGATCAGTGGCATTTTATACTACAATGTCTCCCTTTGTTGAACACCCCCTTTTACAAAATTAATAAGCCACAGGATTGGCCTGAAGACATGCTGGGGAGGAAATTTAATGATGCTTTTCAATGCAACACCTGTAGATTGTTTTTCCCCCACCGTCCTGCGACAGAAAATATTATATACAACCCAGGTTGTGATTTTGTGGCCAGCCAGAGACAGGCGGTGCTACATCAATTAAGATCTCCCCTGGATTATAGAGGACACACTCAATGCACCTTGGCAGGCAAGCGAATCAATTTTCTGCCTCAGTGGGCCAAGGCCCAAGGAAATGCTTCTGACATAAATGAAATTCATGGCCCACCATTCTTCCTAGTCCTTCTCCAAATATTTGCATTTTGTAATGTTTCTGGCTTCAGTGAGTTGTTTTGTTTGTTTTCAGCCCATCAAAGTCCGTCTATTCATAAACGCTTCTTCAAGTCACAGTTAATATGAAAGAGGTGGTGGTGTATGCTTCATGCCCCTCCTCTCGGGTAGGAACCACCCAAAATCTGACTGGGAGGCAGCAGGAAAGACAGCAGCCAGCAGCGGAAAGAATTATAGTCATTTGACCGCCTCCCCTCCAGCCGCCTGTGACCTCAGCTGGGTAAGTATTAAAACTTCTATTCTCAAGAATGAGTAGGAAGATCAAGACCCTGGGTGGCACTGAATAAAGCTGAAGTCTCCTCTAAAAATAAAAAGGGACAGGGAATAGATATTACACATGGCAAAGTATAATCTCAGAACACAGCCAGAGACTGTGTCCTTGAACCATAACTAGGTAATTGAAGGCATCCAGTGTTAGCAGGTCAACTCAAATTTCTAACAAGGAAACAGACAGCATAAAGAGGTAAAATCTTGGGCTTGAGAGATGGCTCAGAGGTTAAGAACACTGCCTGCTCTTCCAAAGGTCCTGAGTTCAATTCCCAGCAACCACATGGTGGCTCACAATCATCTGTAATGGGGTCTGGTGCCTTCTTCTGTCTTGCAAGCATACATGTACACAGAATATTGTATACATAATAAATAAATAAATAGGGGCTGGAGAGATGGCTCAGAGGTTAAGAGCACTGACTGCTCTTCCAGAGGTCCTGAGTTCAATTCCCAGCAACCACATGGTGGCTCACAACCATCTGTAATGAGATCTGGTGCCCTCTTCTGGCCAGCAAGCATACAGACAGACAGTATACATACATAATAAATAAATAAATCTTAAAAACAAACAAACAAATAAATAATTAAAAAAAAGTAAAATCTTTGCTAAGAAGCTGTAGCGGATGGTGGACACCCAAGGAGGCGTGGACTGGGCTGGGGAAGAGTCAGCGGCTGGACTGGAACTGCTGTCCTTTGCATCACTCAGGGTTTGACCTGCAGAAGACTGGATAAGTGAGTGACTTGCTCGATAGCCCTTTCTGTCAAATGGGTGTAATCAAACGGAAATTGCTAAATGATTATCTTTTTTAAGCACTGAGGTGTGTTTCCAGGCTTCTCCACATGCTAGGCAGGAGCACAACATGGAAATCATGTGTTTTGAAGTCACTTTACACTTTACTCTGAGATAAGGCCTGCCATGTTGGCCTTTAAACCTTATTTTGAGACATGGCCTGCTCTGCTGCCAAGTAGAGCCTCCCTACTGTGTGCTTTGAAAACAGCTGTAGACAAAGCTAAGCACTTTCTGGTGTTCAAAGAAAGTCGTGCTTCCTAGAACCTGTAATTAATAGCTTGGTGAAACTACACACCATCAGCTACTCACAATTGTCCATGTGCATGATGCTTCACGTAGATAATAAAGCCCACTCAGCTGTACAGAATAAGGTAACCCAAGGAAGTCTCAGCTTTGGTCAGCAACTCCAAAACTCCACAGCTGGGATATGTAGACAGAGCAGAGGGAGGTGGAGAAGGTGCGTGGAAGTTAAGGGGGACACTCCCAGTGACGGACAGGTTCTGAGATCTCACTCTCTATCCGCGAAATCACAGGATGCAGGTGGCTTGTGACCCTACAGCTTTTGTGGCTCAGGAGTCTCAGTGCTATTTGGCTGGGTCTTCTGCAAAGCCGCAGCAGAAGTGTTAGCCTGGCTGGCGACCCACTGCGAAGCACTACCATGGAAGGCTCCGTTTCCAAATTTATGCCATAGGCAGAACCCCTTTTGCAGTATGGGTACCAAGAACTCCAGCTTTTTCCTGTGTATCACTTGTAAGTCACTCAGGTTCCCCGAGACTTCTTATGCCTGCCTACCGTGTTTGTTTTCCAATATGACTGCTTCCTTTCTTAAAGACAGAAGTGAAATGGCAGAATCCAGCTTACCCGGCAGGGTGAATGTAACCTTCTTTGGAACACGATCCATGTGATCATGGGCCAGCGTGGGCTCAGCATTCTGATATTTTTATTTAAAAAAAATGACTGCAAAAAACAGTGAGTTATTGGGGCCCACAAGCCAGAAAGAATCAAACATGAGGAGAAGAAGGAAGAGTGTGTAAGCCAGTGAGTATTGCATGCCCAAGAACCTTCACAAACTCTCAAAGGGACCTTGGTGGTGGCTATAGAAAGAGCTAACTACAGGTCACTCCAAATCCAAGTTCCTAGGACTCCCGGATATAGGGTATTATTTCATATAAAAACCCCAAGTTGGTGCAGCTTCAAACTCCTCTAATTCAGAGGCAAGTAGATGCTCTAAAGGACCCAGATCCCTGTGACTTTTGCTTTGTCACTATCGACATCCATCTCATTTCCCTTGTGGCCCCACAATGCTGGCAGTAGCTTCTGGGCACTCATCATTGTCCAGGAATAGAAAAAGTTTTTGCCTTTTCCTTGCATTTCTTTATTCAAGAGCTAAGAAATGTTTTGAAGAAATCCAGGCAGTGGATTTCATTGAGCAGAATTCAGTCTCCTTCACTTTTGCAGCCAATCAAGGAAGAGGGATAGTACAGCAGTAATTGGATTAAACAAACCGGGTCTTACATGGCTGTGTCATTCTCTTAGACTGAAAATAATGAGTACTGACAAAATTGGAGCCTGGCAGTAAGAAAACAAACGGGCAGATGTGAGCTCTGCCTGCATGGATGTGGCTGTATGACTGAAGCATGCATGCTGGCATTTGTATGTAAATTTGAAGGACTCCTCCTACCAAAGGCTGTTGATGTCAAACATAGGCTAAACCATGGCCCAGGCACAGACCAACATTGGTAAGTTCGAGCAACTTAATCTGTCAAGCGGGCGTCTTCTTGGTCATTCATGAGATTTAAACGTGGACCGATTTTCCTAGTGTCTGCCAAATGCCTGATGATGCTCAATGGATGGTATTCTATGAAGAGAACAAGATGGGGATTTCCCTTTTTATACCCTGCCTTGAGTCATCTCATGGGGATGTCGCATGGAGTCGTTTCAACTTCACTCCAATAGGATGACTAAAATAACAAAGGTAGATTTTGAAAGAGTTTTCTCAAGGTTCTTATCCACTTTGCTGGGCTCTTCTTTCAGACAAAGAACACATCTGTAGCATTCACGTCTTGGATAAGGTGGCGTTTCTTCTCCATTTAAAGTCTTCATGGTGATTTTTTCAAATCACCAATATAAGTTCAACACAAACACCCTTGCCAGAATCAAGGTCGTTTTTTACTTTTATACGTACTATTTCTCCCTTGACAGTCTCATCTCCCAAATTGAGTGCCATGGGCAATTGTTTGTTTACGGTGTCTCTACATCTTCCTTTCTCAGGCAGGTCCAGTTCCCGAAAGATCATAAAATATTTGACCGTGGTCGGTGGCGAAAGTTCTCTCAGAAGTCAGCTGTGAAGTTTAATTAAAGGTATTGGAGAACTACTTTTTTTTTGTTGGTTGATATTTGCCCAGGATAATGGAGAAATTTTATATGAATGACTATTGAGCATTAGAAAAATAAGTTAAATAAAGTAAAAGGCTCCATGTCCATAAGCGAGCAATCTCCAGGGACTGTGTGAGATGCTGAAAATAAAGACCCATTAGTGAGCAGATCTTTCAGTTTGTTAAGATGGAGTTACAGCAGGAGATCTGAGTGAGTGGGAGCTGAGCGGGGCAAGGAGGCAGGCAGAGGCGCTCTAGGGAAGAGCCCTTTTGCTTAGAACCCATTTTATGCACATGACACAAACCCTACTCAAATGAGACTGAGCAGAAAAATACACATGGGCTCTTGTGTACTTCCTTGGATCAAAAGGCTCAAATGGAGCTGCTGTCCGGTCCACACTTTCTCTCCTTTCCTCTCTTTGCTCTTCTTTCCTCATGATGCTTTCTTGTCACGCTAGCTGTGAGGATTCGTTTTGCTTATTGGCTTGGAGCAATGTAGAATTATCTGGTAAGAGCGTGTCACTGAGGAAGTGTCCGGATTATGTTGTACTGTGGGCATGTCTGTAGAGAATCATCCTGACTCCTCGGAAGAGCTATCCACTGTGAGCAGCACCATTCCCTCCCTAGGCAGGGGGACACTGAACTGTATAGGAATGGAGGAAGAGATGAGCTCTGGCATGCATGGATAATTCATTGCTCTCTGATCATGACTGTAAATTGGTTGTGGCCAGTTCTCTAACACTCCTGCCTCTGTGACTCCCATGCTATGATGGATTGTAACCTGGAACCGAGAGCTAAATAAACCCTTTCTTCCCTAAGTTACTTTCTGTTAGAATATTTTGTCAGAGAATTAGGAAAAGAACCAACTATTTTTTTAAACAGGTTTTTGTTAATATGGTGGCAATGAACTGTTGGACTCTTCTATGCTTCCCTGTATCCTTTCAACAGTTGAGGTAATAAAAATATGAAGAAAGGCACCGCCATGAAACATTACAGGTTGTGTAGCTGTAAAAGCCCACATTGCTTTCTTGTGGTCTTGGTAGCTGATGCGTCCAAGATCTGCATGCTGGCTGATTAGATCTCTCGGGCTCTGCAGTACCAAGAGAGGACCCACTGGTCATTGAATGCATGCCCACGGAGGGCAGGATAAAATATTCAGACTTTGGGACTCTAGTGAGATCAACTTGGGGGAAGCAAATAATAGCAGACAAAAGTTAGCTAGTAGAGTTTCCTACAGCAGTCTTTGTGCTCTGCCTCCAGGCTTTTAAGATTCAAATATCCTTCTCCTTGTAGCCTTTTCTGTCCTCAATACTCCTGCTCTTACTGCTTGGTGAAACTCTGCCTGTAAGGGACTTATCTGTTTAGTCCAGGCACACCTAGGGACCTGGTACTTGGTTGCCACCACCTGTGCCGTTTGTACGTGTAATATCACCACAGGCTAAAACCCAGCATCTCCACCAAAGATTATATAGGGCATAACCGCCAGAGAGCCTAGAAACCACAATGTATACACTAGAATTCCGTCCACCCTAACCAGCAGCGGAGAGGCTGATGCACAAGAAACTAAAAGGACAGACTCCATGCTCAATGGAATTCTCAACTTGAAGATCATGACTCTTTGGGTATCAAATGACCCTTTCATGGGGTTCACTCAGAACATCAGAAAACACAGGTATTTATGTTATGATCCATAATAGTAGAATTTAGTAAAATTATAGTTATAAAGTAGCAACAAAATAACTTTGTGGGTGAGGAAGTGTATTAAGGGCCACACATTAGGAAGGTTGAGGACCACTGCCCTGCAAGCACAGGCTCCATGCTCCGAGGACACACAGGAGACACTCTGAAGTTTCCTTTTGCTGCGTCTGTCCCTTCAACCTTACACACTTCTAAATGCCAGCAGAGCCCGGAAAGGAGTCATATTTCACAGGCAACCTGATTTTTCTTCTTATGCAAACCATTTTCTGCAGGCAAACTTCTTGGTGGTTCACTTTATAATTCGGAGGAAAATAAGTCAGATTCGTGTATGACAGAATGCCACTTAAATGACATCTATTATGAAGGGCTTCCAGGAGGCACATCATTCAGCAGGGTGATGACAAAGATCCCATCCCAGGAGTCTAGATGGGCATTCCCTTGGCTCTCTGCTGTGTGAGCCAACAGGCTCCATTAGTGTCGCCAGTCTCTGGTAAATGCTTATGTCTGGAAGCAGCCTACGTACTTCCCAGACCCTTCACTTATATAAGCAAAGGGCCTCCAGCGTCCTTAGCTCCTCCTCCTTGCCATTGTTTGGCAATTTATCATCCTGTCTTTAGTTACTCAACAGTTTAATCCTGCTTGGACGAAACAAATACACATAAAATAAACCCCTAATGCTGACTTACATTTTTAGAGTAGCATGCTTAGACTTTTAACTAATTATTTTAATCTTAGCTTCTATCAGGTTTTAGCCCTTTAGTCGGACTCCAAAAAGGACAAAGGACAAAACAGCCAAAAAAGTTTATAAAGAGGGGATGGTGATGAGGGGAGATGTCTGCGAGGAAGAAGCACTGGGCCAAGGGGAGAGGGGCATCTTCAACACAAACACAACTAAACAAGACAAAGAGATACACCCCCACCTATTCCTACGTGCAGAATGAGATAGAACAGACACTTGATAACTCTTCTCCATGTCTGAACCCCTTGGTAGAAACTCACTCTTCTTCAATGGCTTTGATGGACATTCTTGGTTGTCAACTTGACTACATCTGGAATGATCTGCAATCCAGCAATGGAGGGGACACCTGTGAGAATTTTTTTGCTTGGTTTGAGGTGGGTGAATCCACTTCTAGATGGAACCTTTGAGGTGGGACGATACACGCCTCGGATCCAGATCTTGGCAGGAAGACACAGATCTTAATTTTAATTCAGATCTTAAGGCAGGAAAACCCACCTCTAATCTTCTGCTGAATGTCCCTACAAGGACAGGGAAGAAGGAAGCTGTGGCTCTTTGCCTGCTTTCCCTCACCTGCTGGCAAGTCCATTCCATTAGTGGCATTAGAGCCTGCTTCCCTGGAATTACAGTGTTCCCTGAAGTGAGAGAGCTAGCTTGGAGGCCTAAACAACTACTAGGCTACTTGAAATTTCAGTTCAAAAGCCCACCAATGGTGGATCAGTTGGACCGTAGCCTGTAAGTGATTCTAGTAAATCCCCTGACCATATATTTGGAAGAGAGAGTCATTCTGTAAGTTCTGCATTCCCAGAAACAGAAATGTGCCTCTGAGCACAATAAAGGCTCCTGCTGGGACCTTCTGACCACGTTATATTTTTTAATTCATCTTCTTTCCCCCTCACTTTTGTTACATGGTCCAATCAGCTTGAAAACTGAGATTATGACATAGTCAGCTCACTCCTGGAATATTCTGTCGTGTCAAGACCCATGAGCTGTGTGTCCCAGAGTTGGTTAGAGGAGAGAGGATGACGATGACATATTTGGGTTTTTGACGGTCTTAATGGGACGATATGACACACCAAAAAATGGAAAAAGTGAAAGATGCCCAACTCATAATAAAAATACATTCTCGTCAGTCCAAGACACCCCACGAAAATATGGAGCCATGTTTTGTGTTCTAATAATAAATATGTTCTAAATAATAAAAATTTATTTATGCTATAAATAAATATAGCAGTGTTACTGCTACTGTAAGCTGCATGGCTCTTTTTGGAAAATCATGGAAATTCTGGTAAAAATTATTTTATATGATTGCATGCTTTAGCTACAGATCCTGATGGAACCTACTGTGCATTTAGTTTTAATTTCTCTGGTAAGTGAAGGTGTTAAACACATTTTCAAGTGCTTATTAGCCATTTATGTCTCTTTCATTTCTTAAAGAGCAAGACAAGTGTTAATGAAAATGAGACGCAGGTGTAGATGGAGGGGACTTGAAAGTGAGTCGAACATCGATGTCTTGTGAAGTTTACTGAACAGTTTTTTTCTGTATTTTTCATTAATTTTTTTCATTTATTTTACATACCGATCACAGTTTACTCTCTATTCTCTCCTCCAGCATCCCTACCTCCCATCTACCCCCTCCCCATCCACTCTTCCTCTGTCTCCATTCAGAAAGGGCAAAGCCTCCCATGAGCACGAACAAAGCAAGGTACATCAAGTTGAGACAGGACCAAGCTCCTCTCCCTGAATCAAGTCTAGGCAACGTAATTCATCATGGGGAACAGGTTCTCAAAAGCCAGCTTAGCACACCAGGGACAGATCCTAATCTCACTACTAGGAGCCTCATAGACCACCCAAGCTACATAACTATCACACACATGCAGAGTGCCTAGGTCCAGACTCCCTGTGCTCCCATGAGCTCAGGTCAGCCGTCTCTGTGGGTTTCTA
>JAQHUG010000040.1:7353666-7375084 GCA_028555095.1 Dicrostonyx torquatus
GTATATGAGGCCACACCCCAGTCAGCGGGTAAACCTTCCTGCAGCACACTTAAAGACTCTTCTGCAGACACTGCATATTTTGAGTTAGGATTCTGTGGTTCTAGCTAGCTGGGGCTAAAGAATCAGCTGTGATTAACAAGAGAACAGAACCAGTAAAGAAAAACCCAGGCTTCACTGGGACAATTGATGCCAGTCAGCTGCAGCTGATAGATTAATGGTGATTAAGAAGAGACCAGCATCAATGAGATGCAATCTTCTGGGAAGTGTTCCCTAGGGTCAGCACACAGAAGCTGTGTTCCGGACATGACCAAGGTTGTACCTCATGCTGGCGGTTGAACTTGGCAGTATAGGCGTCATCCAAGTGGGACTGACTTTAAAGGCGTGAAGGGGTCATAGGGAGAGCTGCTGAGGCTTGATACCGTCTGGCAGGGCTGAAGAGAGCCCAGGAGACGCTATTGGTGGCAGTTAAGTCCAGTTGATGCAAGGGACTTCAGCAGTTTTGGAGATGCCAGTACCCTGAGGTGACCTTCAAGACCAGCAGCAGAGGTGGAATGGAGTCCTTCTGAGCCTAGAAGACAAGCTGTGTGTGCTGCAGGGGGCGGAGCCAGAGGAGTGACCCAAGGCCTTCGGAGGAGGCCGGCTGGTGGGTGGCTCTACACTGTGGCAGCCTGGTTTTGCTTTGTTCAGATTGTGACCGCCATGGTTCTTTCTTCTTGAAAGAAGAAGGTATTTTAACACATTGTTTATTTGATAAGAGCCCAGTTTAGAGACTGGGTTTTAAAGGAATTTGATGTTTCTTTTTAAAGAGACGGAACTTATAATGTGTTTGAATTTGTAAAGGCTGTGAGATTTTGAAAGTTACCTCTGTTTTATCTTGTGATATTAATGATAATGTGCCATCTTGGGGATAAATGGGAAAGGGAAGGTTCTGACTGAAAACTGTTGGGTTTGTGCGTCAAGTGTTCCTATAGAAAATAAGCGGGTAGAACTGTCTGGCTTTAGGGTTCAGTCTCAAGTGTAACTCTTGCTTATGGCTGTTAGGAATTTTCCTATGTACTTCCTAGCTTCCAGCAGTATCAGTATAGTCTATGTGTCTCTACCTTGTCATTATAGAAGTGTTTTCTGGATTCAAAGACATGCAAGTGTTTTATTTTTTTACTTATTACTAGGTAAAATTGCTTGATCTATTGAGAACAAGAAAATTTTTCCTTCTATATTCAAGTGAGCTTTTTCTCTTAAATTATTTATTTAATGTGTGCATGCGCACACACACATACGTACACACATACATACCCCATCATCATCATGGAACTGCAGTGTCTACAGAGGCCAGAAAAGGCCATTAGATCTCCCAGAACTAGAGTAACAGGTGTTTGTGAGCCATCCGAGGAATGCTGGGAACTAAACCGGGTCCCTTTGTAAGAGCAGTATGAGCTCTTAACTGCCGAGCCTTCTCTCTAGCTCTCGATTTTTTGTTTAATAAAACACACTAAATTTTGGGACTGTTTTCTACACCAACTGTAACTGTCAGAAAGGGGTATGCCCTCCAGTTGTTGCTGGTGAATCACGCGTGGTCCCTGATACCTCCAAGAATCTTGGAACTGGTTCATGCACTAGGTGTCCTGGTATTGATGTGTCTGAACCTTTCCGCATTTAATGCAGTGTCTCTCCTACCAGTTTAGCTCTTTGTGTTATATGAAAGTATGGAATCTTAATTTTCCTGACATTTTTATTATACGGATTTATTTTCTTTTGCCCTGTGCTTTTTAAATTCTTCATTATCTGCATTCTGAGAACAGTATACAATTTCCTGTCTAATATTACAGCGGCAATCAAACAGAGAATGGATACCACTGACGACATTGCCAGTCTGTCTCTCTCTTATTTGAATCGGACTGCAATACTTTTGTTTCTTCTTTCGTTTCCCCTGCTCCTCCCTTGGGGCAGAAGTCTGTAAATCTACCACCAAGTGAACTGTGTGGCATTGAGAGACTTATTTACTTTCTCCTTTTCTCTGCGCTGTGAAATGGCTATGAAGCTAGTCCCTGTCTGGTGTGGCTGCTGGCAGCGAGAGTAGCTCAGACTGCAGTCTCAGCTGTCGCCTGCTGGACTGTGTGACTCTGGGAGCAGCCGCTTTTCATTTTCTCCATCACTTCATTTGGGCTGTGTTTCTCGCAGTTAACTTTGAGCTAAACATTTGATTTTTCGTTACACTCCAGAATCTTTCCTTAAATAGACTCTTTTATTTCCGCTTTAATTTTTCATTTTTATTATTTATTTATTTATTTTTTTGGTGAGCTTTTTGACCCCAGTAGTTTAGCCCGTGCTTTGGGTCTATGTCGGGTTGGAACTTGTCTGTGAGTTTCCGATGCTGCTTTTTAATCCCACGCCATCTACATAACGTGGAATCTGTGAGAGTTAGCGGACGCCTGTTTTTGTTGTCTTATTGGACCAAGATTAGAACTGATCCCCACGTCACCCTTAAATAATGTTAATGGCTCTGCCACCAACCAACTCAACTTTTCTCAGTCTTACCTTCCCCTAAGTTAGTGCTTCTCAGCCTATGGGTCATGACCCTTTTGGAGGTCACATATCAGATATCCTGCATATCAGATATTTGCATTATGACTCATATCAGTAGCAAAATTATAGCATGAAGTAGCAATGAAATAAATACTTGTTTATGGTTGGGGGTCAGCACAGCATAAGGAGCTATATTAAAGTATCACGGCATTAGGAGGGCTGAGAACAACCGCCATTGGTTCTTCGTGTCTCTCCCACTTCCTTTCATGTGTGAGTTTCCTTGCTGTGTATGTGTCCCTTCTAAAACCGCAGAGCAATTCCGATACACAAAAAGTAAACATTTGGGCAGTACTTTATGATTTCTGGAATAAGATGTGTTATTTTCTTTTCACGTGCATTTGGTCTTTGGAACAGAAGTAGAGCAAGGGAAGCAGATGAATGCAAAAGGCCCGATCCCAGCTGGACCAGAAACACAGCAATCCCCAGAGGCAATTCTCCATTCCAGCAACATGGTTATTACATGTCGCTTTATTTCCAAATACAGCAGAGCCCGTGCCAAGATTGTGCTTTATACACCTCCGCTAATAAAATGAAAGCAATCCCGGTGCTTACCCGATTATGAAGAAAGCCCGGCTTTTGTGTGAGTTACACCCAGACTCTGCTCACATTAACATAACTGTCATAAAGAGACATGGAAGCCGATCCCGGTACAGCTTCAAGTAGGAAAGAAAAGCACCTTGATTTCTTTCGTTTACGTTTATTATTTGGGACTGCAATCTTGTTTATCTTGATGAGGGCTCCATGCTCAAGGAAAATGTAATTTCAAATAAATCTCCCTCCGCTCTTCCTTGGGGAAGCTGAACTCTGGTGCACATTTTTCGGGCAGGTGTTGTTCTAAATCTCTGCACCTGGGGACCTACCATTCCTGCAAAATAAAATGTAGGGATAGCTATGCGTTTGGAAATCTCTGAAAGGGGGCACCATAAGAGAGCTTGCTCTAACTATAATCACGACGAGCCGGTGGTTAATATGCATAAAGGCTTGCTTTCTGCTCTCAGAACTGGAGATGTTTCCCTGAATAAAGGAGCTCCTCTTTCTCCTTCCTGCCTACTTTGCTGACTTTCAAAGGCAACAAAGTTTCTTTTCATTCCTGTAGCGATGTGATTGAGTTTCATGGGATGTGACTGTTTTATCCCTACCTCTACCAACCAGACTTCCCAATCACACTCAAATCTGAAATTAGATCTTGGATTCTGACTGTGGATTATATAAGTGTGTCTACTGAACTAGACTCTCCTGGATGGCAGCATAATGGAGGAAATCTAAGGATGAGCTCTGGGCTGAGAAAGACATGAATTGCATCCGCTCTCCTGCTTAGCATCCCTTTAAGACCTCGGTAACAGTACCCATACTTACAGACTTCACATTGGCCCTACTGTAAATGGATATACTGATAAGATATGCTTATCTTCCAGGTTTATCAGGAAGATGAAGTCCGAGGAAACAAGAATGAGGTTAGCATAGTCATGGCACAACAGGAAAGGGCTTTCTGGCTGGAGAACCACATTTGGATGACGTTGGCAAGTCCTTCATCCTTTCTTATCAGGTTTGTAGCTGACGACCAAGCGTCGTGTTGTAAACATGGCTGAGTTTTCATTTTGACTTCTTAGCCTTCATAGATAGTTTCTGAACACGTCAGGGTGACCATGAGTTGTCGTTCTTCTCAGCATTTACCCCAGTCCAGTTACAGCGACCATGTCCTTGCTTCACCTCTTACAAGCCTCCTTGTAAGCAGATTTGGGAAAGAGGAGATAAACCATATGTTTTCCTTTGCTGCTGCTGACAGTGCTCTTGTTTCCCTTGTGTTCTTGGGCTAACGGGGGCGGGGGAGACCAGTGAGGGCATTCTGTGGTGATGGGCTGGCTTTCTAGGTACCTGGTTAACACTGATTCTCAGCTTGACAGGATACCAAATCACCAAGCCTTTGGGCATGGCTGGGAGGGGAATATCTAGATTAGGTTATCTGGGGCAGGAAGACCCACCTTAAGTGTGTAGGCTGGCAGTCTCAACAGACTGAAAAAGAGCAGGTGATCAGGATGCTGGTGTTTGCCACTCTCTGCTTCCTGACTGCGGATGCAATACGACCAGCTGCCTCAGGCTCCTGCTGCCACACCTCTCCTACCACGAAGGACTGGACCTTCAAATGAGAGTCACTAGATACACTGCTTTGCTTTCGCCAAGTTAGTTTGCCACAGCAGCTTGAGACAAGCCTCTAAATCACTCCCTGTGAAAGAACGCTCCCACTCTTACTGTGACCCCTGACATTTTCCAGACCACAAATTTACTTCATATTTACAGTTGGGGCAGCGGGAAAGGGTAGTGGAGCATGCGTCAATACAGATGGTCAAAATCCATGCTATACTTACATGAAAATGGCTTACGTAAGCATGCATGAAGAGAATGATAGTATCCCAGGGCTTTCTCCCCTCAAGAATGACAAGGGTGGGTAAGTTACTGCTCAGTTTCATGTCTGCTCATCATTTCTAGCAAACAGGAACCACGTGATCACCACTCAGGTGAAAGAACAGCTTCTGCTTCAACCAAGAATTATGTCAAGGCCTGCATCAGTGCAGACAGGAGCTCAAGGATGTGTGTAAGGTCAACTTCCCCCATTCTATAGCCAATGAATAGGAAATGTTTCTTGGTGCATGCAAGCGATGCTTGCTAACTGGGGATTCAGTATCATTCATGAGTGTGGAGGACAGCAGGCTATGAACCAGGAGGACGTAAGTGATTCCAAGAGCAGTCAAGTGTTCTAGCATGGCCAACACCAACTGCCATTCCCTCAAGTTGGTGGGCAGGCTGCTGCAAGGCTGAGATCTGAGGCAGATGGAAGGGTCCTTGTTACATGAGTTCTTATCAGGCAATGAGCTTTCTTCTCAGAGTCTTATCTATGTCGGATATTGTTTTTATCTCTGTAGACACCCATGTGGTCGGAGCTCAGGCTGTCCATGGGCACACAGCATGCAAGCATCACAGCTGGGGTGAAAACTAATTGGGTCCATTGAAGACTACATCGTCTACAATCTGCACCGTGTGTGCAGGATGCCACACGGAGGGAAGCGGCATTTCAATAGGGATGAGTGGGATGTTTCTAATGTCCTGTGCTTAGCTGATATTCTAATAGAGATGAGAGAAGGATGGAGGGAGGGAGAGAAAGACAATATGTGCACACGTTCTTAAGATAACCACATTTCTCAATCTTGGCTGCTCTCTTCTTTCCTCGTGGCATAATGTTTTATGTGAAGCTGGTGATGAATCTCAGGCTTGACTTAATTAAAAAATCTGCCTCCTTCCTAAACTAGCACTCAGGTAAGTGTCAGCCTTCCAATTATACACTCAAAAAATATGTTTGGAACCCGTGCTCAACACCGTGTTTGCAGGAGGCTTTAATCACCGTGAAGGAAAAGTCGGACCTTCTAGCTACATAAATAACCGTCCATTTCTTAAGTGTGCTGCAGAGCTCTCCCCAGAGAAAATTATATGACTTTGAAAGTAATATAATGGTAATTAATTACTAGAAGGAGATTAATGCCACATGCCAAGAATGATAAAGAAATGCACGAGGCCCCGCTAATGGTAGTCTGCAAGAAGTTCAGTGGCGGGACAGAGTCAAGGCTGCTTATTTCTGAGTTCAAATCAGTTTCTGAGATGGTTGTTTTTCCTCCCATTTTATTTTATTATACTGTACTACATTGTATTATTTTGTTTTGATCAATTAGTTTTGCAATCAGCTCCCGTGCCATATTAATCAAAGCAGCAGCATCTTAAAATAATTTTATGTGTGTATGTATGTGGTGTGTGTATGTATGTGGTGTGTGTAAACACGCATGGGGTGGGCAGGCAGGCATGCAGGGTCTACTGGGAGATGGTGAGTGTCCTGCTCTATCATTCCTTGTCTTATTTCCTTGAGACAAGATCCCTCACCACACTTGGATGAGGCTTGTGGTCAGCCAGTCTCAGTGATGCCTCTGCCTTTGCTCCCCACAATGGGTGGGGTTACAGGCTTGTGCCTGGCTTTTTGCCTAGGTGTTGGAGATTTGAATTCAGCTCCTCGTGCTCATGTGGTAAGTGTTCTTACTCACTGAGCATTCAGCATGCTCAGCTCCCAAATCACTTTTGATTGCCTTCCATGTTCTTAATCTCTTGTTTTAGGGTACCTATTGTCATGATGCTTTGCTCAAAAGCCTTTGATGGCTCTTTAATCATTTTGGGTACATCGCAATTTTGCATTTCTGCATGTTTGGATAGATATATGTACGGGTACATGTGTGTGTGTGTATGTCCGTGTATGTATGAATGCATGCATACATGAATGTTTTCCTGTGTTTATGTGTGTATCTGAAGGTGTATTTTAGTGTGTGAGCATGCATGCATGCACCCATGTATGTGTTAGTGTGTGTACATGCATGCAAGTGCATGTGTGTTAATATGTGTGTATAAGCCAGAAGGCAACCTCAGATGTGGTTTCCCTGGTACTTGCCTGGTGTCCATACATACATGCATGCATGCATCCATGTGTGTGTTGGTATGTGTACATACATGCAATTTTCCAGGTGTTAGTGTGTATGCATTTATGTGTGCATGTGTGTGCCTATGTGTAGTTGTATGTGTGTGCATGCACACCTGTGTGTGTGTGTATGTGTGTGTGTGTGTGTGTGTATGTGTGTGTGTGTGTGTGAGATGCTGTTCCTCTGTACTCACCTGGCTGAGCATCTCCCCGGCCCTACATTTTAGTCTGTAAAGAAGTGCAGTGAGGTCCTCATGAGCATGGACACATTCTGATCCCCACCTTCCTAGGCCCCAATGTGTCCATCCTGCCAGTCCACTGATCCCCAAATCTAACTGTTGAAAACATGATTGAGGAAGGTAAAAGTTAGAACTAAGGCTCTCCTAGGAAATAGATTTTCTAGGCAAACAGAC
Source organism: Dicrostonyx torquatus (assembly GCA_028555095.1). Lineage (NCBI taxonomy): Eukaryota > Metazoa > Chordata > Mammalia > Rodentia > Cricetidae > Dicrostonyx > Dicrostonyx torquatus. The sequence continues at coordinate 7,361,173 of JAQHUG010000040.1, forward strand.
CTGTAGTTTCTGCTGTAGCAAGGGAGCCAATGTGTTTGGGCAAGTTGAAGACCCTCTGAAAGCCACACCGTTTGCCTTCCCTGAGGCATGTTGATCTTTGTCCAGCGTCAGCCATCTTGCTTCTTCATGTGTGACCACAGTGGACACTGTGGAAAAAAAAAAACCCATTTTCCTTTTGCTTCTTTTTGAATTTTTCTGAAAAAAGTTTTTCTTGAAATAAGGTTGTTATTGAGTCCCAGATGGCCTCTTGTGAAAAGTGTCTTCTAGGCTGACTTCAGCACTATCAGAGTGGGGCAGCACTGAGGGCAGGAGCAGGCTAGCATTGCCCTTGTAACTCACCCATTGCCTTCCACCCGTGCAAAAACAGCCATTAAGTGCACTCCCAACTCCAGTGGTGGCATCTCAGTTTTCCTCCCATCTGTGACCAACTACCCTGACACAGAAAACTCAGGGAGGAGGGGTTCATTTTAGCGCCAACCAGGTGCAGTCCACCACAGGAGAGAAGTCCCAGGCTGCAGAAACAAGAAGCAGCTGGTCATATCCACAGTCAAAAGCAGAAAAAGAAAGGATGCCCGGCAGCCGCCCGTGCCCTGCCTTTCTGCACCTAAACTTAAGGGACCTAAACCTGGGCAGGCTTTCCCTCCTCCATTGTGAAGGAAATACCTATGGTGTGCCCACAGACTGACACAACCCATAAGATTCCACAATGAGACTCTTCCCAGTTGATACCAGCTTGGTTCAAGTTGACAATTAAAACTAGCCATCCTAACGGGGACCCTTACACAAGCTGAATACCAGGATGTGCGGTTCATAGAGTCATCACAGTGGGCTGGCTAGATTTTTGCCCTAAGATTATTAGACCCTTGTTTGTTCCCTATTTTCAGCCCCTCTGGTACAATAGATCTCATTCGGTATGATCCGCATGTGGCAGCCGAGATCTCCTACCAGAGGCAGTGTGGAATGATGACTTAAAACTGGGCTTTGAGGCAAAACTTGAGGCATCAAATCCCAGCTCCATACTATGCAGTGTCAGGTAAGTTAATAAACCCCTCTCAGCTCTAGCTTCCTTGCTGAGCATGACTGTACTTTAGTTACCATAAGCCTTTGTGGCAGCCAGATAGCCAACCTAAGCCTGGAGCTGACTGTGGGGTCCACAAGCGTGAGTCCTTAGTAATAGGGCCTGTAGCATGACAACTCCCTGGAGACAGGGCTCCTCATTTCCCGAAACGTGCATCCCCTGTGGCCCATCATTAATGTTTGATAGCTGATCCTTGCATTCACGCCATGATAGAATGTCACAGTGAAAGCCATTGTCTTGCATTTCCTCTGTCAAGTGTTAAGCTCACTGTTTTTGAAACTTATGTAAATTTAAGACAGTATAGGATGTATGGGAAGGACATTTAAAAAAATCCCCGACATCTTCCTCAAAGAACAGTCTTTTAAAATAAATCCATGTGGAGTCCACTTAAGAGTGAGCAAGTATGAAAACATCCAGGACACCACTGCCTTATAGTTTACTCATCTGCTGCACTGGCCTGAGGGACAAGGTGAGCCACCACAAGTCAGCTTGATTCAAGGCTTACAGTGCTTTTGCTGCCCACCTCTTTGCTTACTAAGCCATGTCTAAGTCACAAAGTACAAAGAACCTTGAACTTGCCAACACTCTGTACTGGTGTCTTCTAAGTCCTTAAAACATGAGCCATGATTTTTGTCTCCTCATGTGAACCTCAGAAAACCTTACTAGGTACTGACTAAGCCAAGCCTACTGTGTGATATATTCTGAACAGAAGTCAGTCAAACCAATCATGGAGTCACTGATACACAGTAGGCAAGCCAAAGGCACCACTGAATTTAACTTTGGACTCAAGGGGACAGTTGTCTGTCACCAAGTGGAGCCTCTGAAGGTTTGTCCACAGAGGACGAGCTCAGGAGGGGAACTACATTTAAAGATGATGAACATTTTCTATAAGGTTCTTCAATGCCCATAAGTAGCACAGTCATGACAGTTTGTTGCACTAGTTTGAAGAATGCAGTGAATTCTGAGGCTGATCTGAGAACAATATATTCAATATATTTTAGAAGTTCCATGGATGGGACAGGTCCTCCCTGGCTCTGAGGAGCAATTGTTATATGGCTCTGCCCCTGTGGAGCTTGTAGGGAAAGGCATGTTGGTTGCTTGGAGCTGATGTAGGACACAGAGATGGGGGTTTCCCATGTTTAATGTCACAAGTCACTGGTGCATGTAGCAGAAAGTAGCTTCTACAGCGTTGCGGGGACACCTCGTCTGCCCCAGTGGCTAAGAGCACGTTCTCTGAGCTGGCTGTCCGGGTTTGAACTTCAACTTCACTGTAATACAGTTGACGTTGATCATGCTACTTCATCTCTTTCAACTTGAGTTTCGCCCTCTGACACGTGTGGATGATGACAAGATGTGGGACTGTGAGCACTGGAGACTTCATTGTGTAAAGCACATGAGAGCCTGGAGAGTCATGTAAAGCTGGAAAACAGTGTCTGCTCACGGGCTCTGCACCATTACCTCTTTTTCCTATTATCGTTCTTGTCATAGCTGTCACTGTTCTTGTCTTGTTCTGATAACCGTTGGTGTCGTTCACGAGAAGTGTGAGCCTCACGTGTCTCTTGCCTGTTATCTTCACCTTCGTATCTTACTTTCTTCATGTTCCACCTTATTTCAGAGTCTCAGGTAGATGACTCTTGTTTAAAAAATCTGTTAGAGATGTGTTAAAACCAAACTAAGAGCCTTGTTCAGTACATTGATTGTAGGGGCCAATAACTGACATTTTGTGTGTGTGTGTGTGTGTGTGTGTGTGTGTGTGTGTGTGTGTAAATGAGAGTCAATCCCAGCATCATTCTTCAGATGCCACTGACCATGTTTTTATGAAGCAGTCATTCACTGGCTTGGTGCTTGTCAAGTAGGACAGGTTTATCAGTCAGGGAACCCCAGGGCTGACTCCCTTGTTTCTGCCTCTCCAGGGCTGGGAGTACAAGCACATGACATCATGACTACAGTTTTCTGAGGACTGAATCTGGATCCTCACAAATGCAACTTGCTGATGGAAGTCTGTCCCTAGACACAAACTGACGTTTGAAAAGGCGATGCAGAGAGACACTTAGAAGATACCCTCTTCCTTACAGGTTATAATCTAGCTTTACCGCGACCCCAGCTTGCCTCACACACTGCTCTGTGGGCTTTGGATGTATTTGTTATTTTCCCAGAAGTTCTGCTAGGTCCACATTGCCATCTTCACTTAATGATAAACATCTCTCAGAGAAATAGCTTACTCAAAGATGCAAAGTTACAAAGTTCCAGAGCTAGTGTTTTTCTAAAGCCTTTTCCATCCCCATCACACCATGCCATCCTACTGTGGGTGAAGAAGCCTTGCCAGATCTCTTTAAACCTGCCGTTCTCTATGACTATGTCCATTAGCTGACTGAGATGCACTGGCCCAGGACATAGGACCAGTCCAAGCTCAGACTAGCAAATATAAAGAGGCCAAGGTCTTGACCTTATGGCACACTGTCAAACCAGCCTTGTCACCCTCTGGGCCTTTCTCTGACTTCTTGTTCTGATTCTAAGAACTGTACTTTTGCTCTGTGTTTAGGGCTAACAGTTTGTTTCTGACCCTCAGGGCCACCCTGCTCTTCATGCTTGCGTCCCCACTTTATTCTGTTATCCAGTTCCCCTGAGATCAGTGTTCTTGGAATCCTTTTAGTTTCTTTCTGAAACTGGCATGCCAACTAAAGGAGCCTGGGGAATGAGGTCTGAGGCTTGGGCTCAGTCTGTGCTCTTGGTGATAATAGCCCCTGGGAGCACAGGACAGGTGCACCTAAGTCCTTGAGGATAGATTTCCCCCAGTGAATGATAGGAAAGGCAAGGCATGGTGTTGAAAGCAAGATATGCTCACAGTGATAAACTTTTATAAGGTGGGTGATATTGGAATGCCATTTCGAACGACAAACCACACTTTAAGAACCTGTGAGTGTGGAGATAGATAGAAGGGCAGAAACAGGTTGAAAGCCTCTTTGGACCCTGGTGATGGAGTATAGGGTGTAAGGACACATGATGGCTGCTGGGATGAGGGATGGGGATGACTAGGAGAGTGACATGTTGTATCATGTTTAAGAGTTGGTTGGGCTCCTGGAGGACTTGAAGCCATGTGGAGTGTAGTTTTCAGTTATGCCAGTGCTGGGATGTGCTGTGTTGGAATGCCCATGGTGAGATTTGAGATGTACAAAACTGTCGTGACTCAGAGTGTTGTTTTGTTTCTCTCTCTGCTGCTCACCCTCTCTCCCTCTGTCCCTCCCTCATCTCTTTCTGTGTCTCTCTCTGTGTCTGTCTTTATCTCTGCGTGTGTGTGTGTGTGTGTTTGTATGTGCTTGCTTGCATGTTTATTTGCACGCAAGGCTCACCATAACTTACCACTGAGAGCATTACTTTATGGCTTCCCACGCTCCATGCTGCTTTGAAACTGTACTGCAAAAGATCAATATAAAGATAGCAACGTGAACGCAAAAGTTGGCCAAGTCTTTAAAAGCAAAATTAGCTTCTTGCTAATGGTTGAATCTTCCTTATAATTTTGTCCAAGGAATTCTCTGCATGCTCTTCCTTGACAAGGATATCATTTAAAGTCACGGAGGAGAAAATGCAGCTAATAAGCTCCTCATTCCCTTTCGCTGACAGATTTTTAATATAAGTGTCACAGGATTGATCTTCAAAATCCATTCTGCTCCCTCTCTCGTCAACTCTCTCCACATGGGCACTCTGGAGGTGATGTCAGGGGCATCTGAAGAGGGATAGATTCCTAACTTCTGATACTCAATTAAAACAATTTGGCAACTATTAGTTGAATTTTTGCTAGATACTAAGGCTTAAATCAGATAATACAGGCACTAAATAAATGTAACATAGGTTATTTCCATCTACTACATGTGTGGATAGACACATATATGTAGTCATAGTAACAAAGGCTCTTGTAAACCGAGTCACAAACAATATGTCAGGCAGGCTACCTAAAATTAGTTATATGAGACTTCACAATGGATTGTAAATGCAAGAAAATACAGTTGGCGGATAAGATACACTATCAGGAAGCATAGATTTCTATTCCTTTTATCCCGAGAGCAATAGCATCAAGCCTGGGAAAGATTTTAAGCAAGGGGCTAACACCAGATGATCGTCCTAGGGAAGACACTTTGATGGATAGTAAGTAGGGCCAGAGATAGCACACACCGAGTAATTGATTAATGTTCTTAATCTATGTCTCTAGGCAGAGTTCCTGAAATGACGGCAATGCTGGGTCTCTGGATTTATAACAGGAGGGGAAGGAAAGGCATAGCTGGAACGCAGCCTGGGATCACCCTAGGCAAGTGAAACCAGTCTGGTGACCAGCCATGATGGATGCCCTGGAATGCGGGTTGAGAGCTACCGCAGTCATCCTGTGCAGGAGGTGGTGAGAACCTAACTCCAGTAAATAAACTGCGTAGATAGAAGGAGGTGAAGACAGAGTGATGTTGGCAGTTCATATAACAAGTGTCAACACGCTGCAGCCTAGAATTACCTCCTTTGAGAAGGTGGCTAGAGTGGGTTGTCTTGTGTGGGATGGTCCTTACTGTTAACTGGTGTAGGAAGACCCTGCATGGGGGATGCACCATGTCATGGGCTTGGCCCCAGATTGCTTAAAGGTGAAGAAGGCTAACTGAGCCTGAGAGAGCAAGCAGGCAGCATCTACACCCCTTCACCGATGACCTGGAATCGTAAGCCAGGAACCCTCTAAGCTGCTTATCGTGGCAACAGTAATGAGACCAGGGCCACATAATGAGACCTGGGCTTCAGTGACTCTTGAAGAGTGAGAGAATGAAGGATGCTTAGGCCTCGGTCTTGGTTCCTGCCTTGATTTTCCCAGAGGAACTGACTAAACACCTGTCAACAAGATCAAGTTAACACACAGCAGAGGTTTATGCACGATGCACACCTAAGAGCTGGTTAAAAATTCTTCATTAAGATGGTGTATGGGAACTTTTCTCAGTGTGCCTCCAACTACTGCTAAATAGTCCCCGGGCAGAGTAATTATTTTCTCTGGCTTCCTTCTTTCTTTTGATGTTGAAAGAGATTCTAATTTAATAAAAAATAAAAATAAATAAAGAGTTTCTATCTGGTAGCCAACAGGTGTATGCTTTCCCGATGCCTGACTTTATGGTGTTCCTCTCTACATAAGGCCCGGTGTCAGGGCCAGCAATGCCTATTGCCTTTCTTTACTTATCCAGACTGCAAAGGAGCTCTCCCTGAAAAGGCAACACACGGTCATGCTCACCGCCATGCCCAGTGTTGTTGGGCATTCAGAGAAATTTACCTGTGGGCCAGCTCCTCCCCTTCGGAAGTGAGAAAGACACCACACAGTGGCTCCGTCCCACTTTCCCTGCCTGGCTGAGTGGTCATTCATTTGTTCTTGGCCATCTTACCTCCTGGACCATTTCAGACAGTGAAAAAGGAAAAGGAAAAAAAAAGACCCAACTCTTCAACATCTAAATTTTGACTACCCTAACTATGTAATTTAATATAAAATACCTCAGCAGGTCAATTTCCCCACAAAATTAAAACATCTGTTTCTCCATGTACTAAATCACATGCCTGGTCTGGCTCAAGTCTCGGGCGGTTGCTCCATTACTTCCCTCTCAATCTCGTTCCATAACCCATCACATATATGGGGACACGGCCACAGCAAAAGCAAAATGAAAATACAAAGGAGAAAAAGAAATCCTTTGCTGAGTGGAGGTTTCATAAAGTGTTTCCGCAGAGTGGCCTTTTTATGTCTTCAAGGACAAGAGGTCAGAATGGAAAAAGAACAAAAAAAGTACGTGTTTTCCTTGTAGAATTCCCGACCTTGGGGAAACACCTGTCCTCTCAGAAGATGGATTTGATGTGGAGTCAAGAGGACTAGGCTATGCCCCCTCTGAGAGAGCTACCTAGATTCCTTGAGAAGTGTGGAGCAGCATCAGTGATCTTTCTAGAAGCTCTGGAAGGAGGGAAGGAGCATGAGAAGCTGTTCAGATGTGCCCCAGGGAAAGAAGCCAAGAGTGCTAGAAACAGGGTAGATGTTTCAGGGTTTCCCTCCAGTCAAGGAACTGTACCAGATTTCAGTTATTTTGTTATTGCCTGAGTAGAGAGCATGGTGGGGACCAGAGTCCATCTCTGAAGTGGAGACACGGGAGTGGTGACCGCTTTGATGTTGTCATGATAGCTGGCCTTTGAAATCAACGAGTTAGCCATTTTGGTTTGCGTTGGATGCCAAGTAAAACTCTGCCTGACTGAAATCTGTCTAGCCTCCTGCGTCTGAACTCCCTTCATTCTCTCTGAATGAAGAATCTCTGGATTCTGCTTCATTTCTCTTTGTGTTTATACCATTCGTATTGAATATGGCTTCAACTATCTGAATGTGATCAGGTCAGATTTCATGGCACTTCTGGGACTCTCAGCTTGTCACAGCAGAACACCTTCATTTTACATTTTAGTGTTGGTCATAAATGAGGGCGGATTCGTTCTTTAATCCTCATTGTCCCAATGATAATCTATGGTCTGCCTGTCTTATTTTAAATTTAAGTACAATGAGATAAAAAGATTTAAAAGGAGAAAGGTAACACACTACATTAGCTTCAAAGCCTGTGGCATCATGGTGTGTATATGTCCACCTTGAAGGTTTTGAGCCCTTTTTTAGAAGCAAAGGTCTATTGAAATGATGAATCTGGAAGGTGCTGGTTTAATTCTCCACACCTAAACTTCCCACATAATATTAATGATGGATCTAGGCAAGAAATTCTGATTAATTCACTGAGTGGAGGCGTTCTTTCTCATGATGGGGGCAATGCTGTGGTCATGATCTAAGATAACACGGATCATTGTGTTATTTGCCAGTTAGGTGTGTGTATGTGTCTGTGTGTCTGTGTGCATGTGCGTGTGTGTGTGTGTGCGTGTGTGTGTGTGCGTGTACATGCCACAACCCATGTGTAGAAGTCAGAGGGTAACTTGTGGGAGCTGAGTTTCTGCTTCCACCATGTGGGCTCCAGAGATCGTCAGGTCATCTGGCTGTTATAGCACCTTTGTTCTGAGTCACCTTGCTTGCCCCAAAGGTGATTAAACATTAAAGTACTACAAAAGTATACTCACTATGCACTGGACACTGGCATTCTAATGTTGGACAAAAGTTCTAGAGTCAGTCTTAATAAACACACGGGATGGGACAGCTTACTTTTTTGAGAATTTAACAGCTGTCAGTTCAATGTCACAGAATTTCATGAATTCAAGAAACAAGTATTCAAGAGAGCAGCTGATAAGTGAGTGGAATTAAAATTGTATATTTTCCCACATAAATGTCAGGAGGCGATCTTAGTAATTTTGGAGGGTATTTTAGCATGGGTTGCCTTTGAAGCTATGTGGATAAATGCATTTGGAGGCGGTCATTTCAGAAGAGGCCTCAAAGCGGCCATGTTCCAGAAGTGGGAGCTAGTCCTAGAAAGGTTCCTGTGCCTTCTAGTCCTCGAAGGCAGCTTGTATTTGTTCCGTGACTGTAAAAATGGCGGCAACACTGAACTCTCTACGAAGTGCCATGAAGAGCCAGCCCCATGGATGTGTGCTCCCTAGTTCAAACACCAGCGCATTGACAACAATGAGCTTCCTCTGTGGGTGGATCCGTAGGGCTGCCCAGAAGTGAGGGGTAACCACCAAGGCTTTGAACACTTCATAGCAGCTTCTAATTCTCCTGAGACGCAGCAGTGGTCAGGAAGTAAATCGGAGTGGTGGTAGCTGAAAATGTGGGAAGCTTTGCAAATGGCTCGTGTCTGTCGTGAATCAGTGATGGCCCAAACTGTATTTACGACTGTCACGGCTGTCCTGTCCCACTGACTCTCAAGTAAAGAGTGTATAATTTCATCAAAGGTAGCCTGGCACTGTGGCTCTCTGGCATTCTTTAGGCGTTTTTTTTTTTGTTGTTTGTTTGTTTTGTTTTGTTTTATTTTTATTTTTCGAGACAGGGTTTCTCTGTAGTTATTGGTGCCTGTCCTGGAACTAGCTCTTGTTGACCAGGCTGGCCTCAAACTCACAGAGATCCGCCTACCTCTGCCTCCTGAGTGCTGGGATTAAAGGCATGCGCCACCACCACCTGGTGGCATTGTTCTTTAGATGCGATGTCACAGAGGGCACGTGAAGAGCTTTCTGTGTCCTCTCTCTGGAAAGCATCAGCAAGGGCAGTGAGCAGAAGACACGTAGGCTCCTTGCCACACCTACTGAGTCAGAGTGGCCTTTCTCCCAAGATTCTGATAATTCAAGTGTGTGATAAAGTCTAAGAAGCCCCAGTTTTGAAGACTTTTATATTTTATGCATGAAATACTAGTTGCCAATTTCCATTTTCCAATGCAGTTGTAATGACAGAAGAAGTGGCTCTTCCCTACAAAAACATTAAAATAAGTTTGAACACAGATAGTTGCCTTTGGCATGGGGGCTGCAGGGTAGCTGCCTTGCACCTCAATGTGAGATAGCATGACTTTATAAACCATACATTAATTCTTTAAACATCTAGGTGTATCCTGGGCTCCAGATGTTGTAGCTCAAACTGAAACCTTTACAATATTCCAAAGAAATCGACGCACATTTTTAAACGCATGTGTGTATGGCCTTCCTTCATGAACAGTGAAAACACTTTCTTCCTAATGCATCCTTAAGTGAAGGCTTTGTGTTCTTAATTTTCCACTCAAGTCATTTAGAAACCATTAGTTAAAGTGGTTGTCTAAGGCAGAGTAGGAGCCTTGTAAGTGAGGTAGTTTCTTCTGAAGATTGCTCTTATAATTGGCAGAGAAAGATAAATTCTTAATTGCATTTCATTACAACTGGGCAGCAGATGCCTATCTTGGCTCCAAATACCTGTCTGCCAAGCATGGAAGAAAAGGGAGATAAGGTCTTGTAGGACTATCAAGCTAATATGTTCCAGAGTTTGCCATCCAGGCAGGGGCCTCTGTGGCTTTCCCTCCCTGCTTCCTAGGATCCTGCCTGCATTTCTGCTCTGAATCACAACACAGACCTTCTTTGTCCCTTCCCTGATGCCCCTCTTGCGCCCGCGGTTGACTAGGTAGCTGGACGAGAGAGCTACCAGTGCATTGGAGGTTAGAGACGGTTGCCTGTGCCTTCTGAAATTGGCAATCATGGATGGTGTCAGCGGCGAAGTCAGAAATGACTGCCCTCTAGTTATTTCTCACCTCAGAACTGCTCTTTTTTGCCTCGCGGCGCTTTTCAAATCTCCTCTGAAAATCTCTTTTTCTTGTGCCCGAACAGTTTGATTTTTCTTTCAAGAGAGAGGTCTCCTGGAGGAAGACTTTGAAGTACAATCAGATCTGAGTTTCAAAAGTAAAGAGATAATGTTTCACTGATCTAAAGAAAGGGGTTGCGTTGGCAAATACCCATATTTGCCTAGAAGCCTTTCCAAAATGTAAGATTTGTCTGAATGTGGGGTTTGGAAATGAGATTATAAAACCCCCTTCACCCTACAGATCTCATGTCACCTGCTCCTGAGTGTCATTTGACCCTGATTCTCTTTTTCCGGATGGTAAGAAATGGGAGAAACTTTTGTTAGAAATTCTCCTGTAGACTTTAATGCTATGTGCTGTTTCGGAGGGTGTTGTCTATATTTCAATATCAGGCAGTCAGAGCAAAGCTCAGAGGCTTTCAGAGTGCTGAGGGGTTTGCATGCTCAGTGTTTATTTTTTTTCCTGGTGGATTTATTGTAGGAAAGGGAACTTGAGCTTGAAAGGATGTATTTCCATCTCAGTCAAGTGTCCCTAACATTTGGGTGAACTTAGAGAGACTTGAGTTCATATATACCTTAATATGTGCATTGTGTGTTTTTCCTTGACACAAATGTATATTACATTATAACTTTGTCATGTTGCAAAGTTTGTGTTGAAGAATTATGATTTCTTACTTGAATTATTCAAAGCCCATCAGTCTTTTTCTTCTTTTAAACGTTTATTGAGTTATTTATTTTTACTTATGTGGGTGCTTGTCTGATGCCCATAGAGACCAGAAGAGGGCACTAGACCCACTGGAACCAGATTTACAGATGGTTGTGAGCCATGGTATGGGTGCTTGGAACTGAACCCAGGTTCTCTGCGAATGACCAGTGCTCATAACCACCGAACCATCTCTCCAGCTGGGCAATCCAGGCCCATTTCTTTTAAAATATTTTTATGCCATGCATACATACATGGCATACTATACATACATATGGCTTCCATGTTGTTCCACACATACATAGGTTTCCATGTTGTGCCACACATATATAGACTTCCATGTTGTGCCACACATATATAGACTTCCATGTTGTGCCACACATATATAGACTTCCATGTTGTGCCACACATACATACAGTTCTTGTGTTGGTTCTATCTCTGCTCCAGACAAGGCAATACCCTCCTGAGAGAAAAGTATGTAGATTTGTACTTAAAAAAAACCACAAATATTTATCACTTGAAGTTTGTAATCATACAATTGGAGCTTTGCCTTATTTGTATCTGTTCATGTATTATTTGCATACATATGTAACACATACAACAAGTGTGTACAGAGATGGATGAGTTATGGATGTCTTAGTGTATGTATGTAACTCTGTGTATGGGGGCAATTTTTGTAGATCCTTAGTGTATGAATATATACATACATGTATAAATATATATTTATTTGCATGTCTATGTGTTTACCTGCACACATATATCTCTGCATACACATACACTTATATATGGACATATATATATGTGTGTGTGTGTGTGTGTGTGTGTCTGTGTATCTATGTACAAGTGTGTATAGGTAATTTGGAGGTGGTTGTATTTATATATGTATAGGCAGTATATACATCTTTGTCTGCATGCACATATATATACATACACACACATTTATGAATATATGTTGGTGAACAATAGAATGGTATGTGGCTTTACATTCTTTTCTGTGTATATGCACATATTACTCTTTTCCAAGCTAGCATCCTCTGGAGGATCCTCAGGATCCCCAGGAGCTTCAGGAGAACCTGGTACAGTGTCCAGGCAATGAGGCAGCTTCTTTCCCCTGAGCAAGGTTGAGAGAAGAGCTTGAGGGAAGACGTCTTGGCCAGCACTGTCCTGGAGGCAGTCGCTTCCCTAAGACTGAAGATGCTGAGATGAGTTATTGTCAGTCACGTTGCAGTCACATGGGTGTAACCGTCATGTGATCTCTTTCCTGGTGATTTGAAACCTTTGTGCCTAGACCGTCTCTGTGGGTAGGAGGAGGCATGATTGATTATAGATGTCTTGTCTTCTGCTGAGTTCTTGCTTCCTGTGGGAGGGAGTCAGAAGCTGTGGGATTAGCAATGGTTTGGGATACTTGGTTAATTCTCGATCGAGCATGATATTCTATTTTCTTTGCCCAGACAATCTCATTACTCAGAACCTTGGAGGAAACATGCTATTAAGCATCTGTGAAATGTGCTTCTTCATTGACTGAGAGCAGGAAAGACAGGCAGAAAAAGGCCTTCCCATGCAGTTGGTTCATCCACACTGGTAGAAGAGCTAGGCCAGCCCCCTACATTGCTCTCTCTGACTTTTAATATATTCTGTAGAAAATTTTTAGAATAAATAGATGTTTCTTTAAAATTTTGCACAATAAGTATAGAATGGGCAAGTTCCCTGCTGCTTAATAACTTTATTCTCAACCATTAACTTGTGAATGACTTCATTTAATAGCTCAATAAATTATTCATGACATTTAAAATAAAATCTCTGTAAGTCATGTGGGATTATTGGTTTTTTTTCCCCAGTATTTTTAAGACACTGTTAAAAGTGTACTTTTTATAGTTGATCATAGACAACTACCATTTTACTGGTACCTTTTCTCCCATAAACCACAGTAAACCTTATATATGTATATTTTTAAATAAAATCCTCTTTATTATTCCCAATCCGCATCACTTTGTCAATGGTAGCATCCATCTTCCTTTCTGTGATCTGTGTATTGTTGGATTTTCTTCTCTTTACCCATCTATGCCATATGGTACTCTGTTGAAGTCTCCCTAGTAGTTCAACCATTACCAAGCCACTCCCATGGTTGGTCATTGTAACTGGAGATGAAATACATCGCTAATTAGATCCATATGACAAATATTCATCAGCTGACTGTCTGCATGTATCAAATTCTGGGCAGATGGAATGCCTGTCCTTTTCCCTCTGAAGTTTCATTGTAATCAACTGGCCAAAAAGAGAACAAAGTCATATGCGTTTATTAATTTTCAGAAACACAGGAGTTATGCATGAAATGGCAGACTCTATAAGTGGGAGGATGACTGATGTCTCCACAGTATGTTGCATTACAGTAGAAAGATGAGGCTTGAGGCTGCTGGAGGAAGATGGTGACAGGCTATGAGAGCATGAGAGGAAGGATTGGTCTGTGAACAGCATATCTTGCAGTATACAAATAAGTCTCCCACATAATTTCTTGGGGGAAGCCCTTGGAGGCACAGACCACAAGTCTAATGTTCAGTTTTTATCATCCTCATTGGAGAATTTTCCTTGATAATTTGATGAAACAATTAAAGAAACAATGAAAAACATGTGGTTGGTTGCAGTTGGAATGTAAAATGTCTCTCATAAGCTCATATGTTTGAAAAATTGGTACCCAGCTGATGGTGCTAATTGGGGAGCGTGTGGTACCATCTAGATATGAAAGCAAGCTAGTGGACACAGATCATCAGAGGTAAAACTTTGAAGGTTCTAGTACAGCCCAACTTCAAGTCCCACATTTTACCCGTCCTTTATGTTATTGAGTTGTGAAGAGTCTCAGCTGTGTATTCCAGATGCCACGAAGTACACCATGTCTTCATCACC
>JAQHUG010000040.1:7392160-7403932 GCA_028555095.1 Dicrostonyx torquatus
CACCTGTGAAGTTGGTTTTCCTGAGTCTCCATAGAGCCTCCTTGTGTGTCCTTAACAGACCATCAATTATATAAAAGAACACAAAACAGCCGGGCAGAGGTAGTGCACACTTTTAATCCAGCACTTGAGAGGCAGAAGCAGGCAGATCTCTGTGAGTTCGAGGCCAGCCTGGTCTACAGAGCTAGTTCCAGTACAGACTCCAAAGCTACAGAGAAACCCTGTAAGAACACAAAGCAAGATCATTGGGAAACATTTGTGTTTCATGAAAAAAATCATGGGTTACCCAGAATCCTCTGCCCTTTTTGTTTGAGCATTTGGTTGGTTATCTGATTTTGATTTTGTGGTAGCTGTTCTATAATTCTGTTAATCACAGATAACTCTGAGACACACACAGTGACTTTTATATCTACACAGGCAAACGAACTCTGTGTCCGTTTCTCCAACAACAAAAAGCCAGTCTTGCTGCCCATTTGTATATATATTTCAATATTTTACTCCACTTGGATATCTGTGTTTCTTTGACTCTTCCACTGAACCAGGTTGTAACATCGGTATGACTTTCTAATTTAATCTGTGACTATTAAATACAATTTTTAACCTGGGTTCATCTTATATCTGGATGAGAAGCATGACTTTACCTGTTTTTGAAAATTTGCTTTTAATAGAACAGAAATTGTTCAAAGAACTGGTAAATGAGAAGAGAGACTTGAAAGACCCAATTGAGATGCTGATACGCTTGAATACAGAGAGTGAATCCTCTGTCATAGACCCTGTATCATTAAGCTCCTGGTGAATGGCAGGGAAATAATCACTTTAAGGAACCACGGTTTCCTGCTGTTGATGGGGCCTATTTCACTGTGAGGGTTATCCGGTAGATTAGGATTATTGGCATCTCCTTATTATCTTTTCACTTTGTGGAAACAAGTGAAGGCCTCTCCAGTGAGAACCAACCAAGGCTGTTCTTCTCTCAGAGCTGGGTACAAGGGAAGGAGCTGGCGGCTATTGTGGGCATTTTGTAGAAGCTCAAAGGCAGGCAGAGGAGTGGGGAATGAATGGCAGAGCTGGAGGAAAGCATGGTGGGAGGAGGAGTCTGTAGGCTGAGTGGCTAGGGCTGGTGATTTCATGCGATGCATTAGGAGTATGTATTCGGCATTTTCCTGGTGCAGGAATCTGTCAGTATCCCCTGCTAAGAGATATCTTATTAATATTGTCACCTTGTCAAATATATTGGATACATAGGACATATTTATTGAAGAAATGAAGGAAATAATTACACTAAAATTTCTAATAGAAGCTGAATGCTTGATTAGTTGATTAGCCTCCATTGCCAGTGACATCAACACAGCCATGTGAGATTTGTAGGCCCATATCACCTTACAGAAAGCACTCTGTGAAGAAGGTCTCTCCCAGGGATCTCGTGATTTCACCCCGACTGACTCCCCCGCCCTCTCTTTCCCATTTCCTCTGTGTAGTCTTGCCAGCCACCGCTCTTTGCTGCAGGCTATTTCATTTCAGTAGACTTGATCCTCGCATGGAAGAATGCTTGTCTGCAAACCTTTGTTGAGACTCGGGGCTCAGTGCACTTTTGTGGATGGAAGGCAACAGATCATGAGGAGGTGGGAAGGAAGTCGGTAGGGTGGAAAGGAGAAACACTCGTGCCAAAATTCACTCTGCCTAGAATCAGCATACCCACGAAAAAATGCTCAAAACTTGGATTTCAAGTGAAGTCTAAGGGAACTTTAAAATTTTCACTGTGATTTTTATTTTGAAGGCTATGTGCCCACAGGTGTAGTTTTTCATTAAAGACTGTTTCTTGGTGTCTTGGTTTGAAAAACATGGCCTAAGTTGATTCAGAAATCGTGATCTTTCATTTGAAGATTTGTCACGTTCTGTGTCGGATTAGCTTTGTGTCTAGAGTGAAGGTTTACTGGATGGGTTATGATGAGATGGTTTCTGAGGCTGACTCCTTCCAAAGAGGGCTGAGCACACAAGCAAAGAGTCAAAGTTCTCCAGGCACCAAACCTTACCAGGCCTTGTTTTCAAACCACGCCAGTCTTTAGCAGTTCCAATTCCTTTCCAACCTTGTTGCAAACACTTACCCAGAATTCCCTTCAACGAAGAGTCATGCGATTCAAATGACATCTATTCAAACTATTGTTCTCATA
Source organism: Dicrostonyx torquatus (assembly GCA_028555095.1). Taxonomy (NCBI): domain Eukaryota; kingdom Metazoa; phylum Chordata; class Mammalia; order Rodentia; family Cricetidae; genus Dicrostonyx; species Dicrostonyx torquatus. The sequence continues at coordinate 7,394,326 of JAQHUG010000040.1, forward strand.
ATTGATCTGATATATTTGCCGGGACTTTTTCATAATCTTCAGTGTTGCTTTGTAGCTGACACTCTATCTGAATTAAATACAGGAAATGGAAAGACTAACTCCTGGATAACAAGAGATTAAAAATCAAAAATTTGATATCATGCAAATGATGGTTCTTTTTTAATTTGTTTCTCTGGGAAAAAAGATTTGTATCATGACATACACAAATGAAATTCTTGCATATGTAATTTAATGAATTATGTAAAGCTAGCAGGTCTTTGCAGAGTGTTTGTGTTTAATGAATTTCAAACATGTACAGTTGCTCAGGGTATTTGACCTGAAAGTTTAAAGTGTGATTGTATAACTTTTGTTTCCTGGTTGCCAAAAGTTTAACTAAGACTCGGGATGAGGCAGCAATATGGGTTTTGGAGGAGACACCAGGGGACATGCTACAAACAAAGGCAGATGACATTTTTACAAGACACAGGAGTATGGTAACTCAGTAAGATTTGGAGATTTATACCTTATTTTATTAATTATTTCTTTTGTGTAGAAAATAGCAGACATTTTACCTTCCAGATGTTTCTTTGGCTTCATTGTTCCCTATATCCCCTCTGTGATGTTGGAGGTGAAAAGATGTTTATGCCAAGCCACAGTGAGACAGTAGCACAGTAAAGATCTGTCAATCATTCTCAGAAGATGGTAAACTCATGCTCATCAACCTGACATGGGGCACATGGCTTCTTTCTGTATGGTTTAATGGTACCACAAAGGACATTATTCTGGCTTCCTAAGGGAGGGGGGAAGAGACAGAGATGGAGAGAGACAGAGACAGACAGAGAGACAGAGTAAGAGAAAGAGAATGGTGAAACTAGTCCACAGTGAACAATGCACACAAGACAAAGGGAGAAACAGAAACAAGGATTTGATGGAGAAGAAAACCCAAGGAGAAGGAAGGAGCATCCAAGAGAGAGGAGGAAGATTGATATAGAGAAAATAAAAAGACGTAAGGAGAAAGTCAGGGTGAGCAAAGCAGGGAAGAGAGGGCATCTAAGCAGGAGAGCAACAGAGAGTGACTGACAGGTGCAAACTGAAAGGCAAAAGTCCTTTTGAGTCAACTCAGGTCTTCCCAATCATTTGACAATCCCCTCTACAAAGAGAGTGAGCATATAATGGTTCACTGAAAGCCAAAGTCAAAACAAGACAAATACCCAGGACTCTAACATGCCAATGACACACATATGATGTGTCTGAATTCAGGGACTGATATTAGTGATGATACAGAGAGATTTGTGCATGCCATCAGCTGCTGGAATGTTGTATGAGGAGGAGAGGGCTGTGTCTCACCTTGGCTCCTGAGAGGAGCACTAGTCCTTTGTCCCGCCTGGCTTTTAGCCGCTGGGCTAGCTTACATTTGAAATAGCCACATGAAAATTATGTTAATTTAAATACGGCCTGGCCCATTATCTCTAGCCTTTTCTTGGCTAACTCTCACATCTTATTTCAACCCATTTTTAATAGTCTTTAAGTCACCATGAGGTAGTGGGCTTACTGGGAAGATTCAGCATGTCTGACCCTGGCGGCTTAATGGCGGCTCTCTCCCTGACTCAGTCTTCTTCCCAGCATACTGTTCTCTTTTCCCCGCCTATCTAAGTCCTGCCCTATCAAAAGGCCAAGGCAATTTTTTTATTCAACTAATAAAAACACAGAAATACAAAAGAACCCTCCTACACCACTGGAAGTACCTGCTTTCGATGGATTCAGAATCTGGTAGCGTTGGGACATGATGGAAACTTCCCGAGGCAGTGCCTGGGTGGCAGAAGCAGACCATAGGGGTAGGGGACATGCTTAGGATTCTGTATCTTATCCACGACCGAGCCTGTCCTCCCACAGAGCAGCTCACGCAGTCCCACCACCGTGTTCTGGCACACTGCAGTCCCAAAGCAGTGGATCCGGCCAAAATGCATGCTCTGCGACCATTAGCTGAGATATCCTTTCTTAAGGGTTTATCTCAGTGGCATCCATGTGTTTCTGCACAGCAATTAAGAGTCTAACTAACACAGATGCCAACTTGAGTCCTCTTATCGTACTCCCACAGACTGCAGTCCCCTGGCACTTCTCTGTCAGCTAAAGAGAGAGGCAAGAGATGCCCAGTCTGCCTTCCAAGCCAGAGAGAAGTAGATACGATCCTCCATTGTTATTAGTTCAAAGCATTGACTAGGTGAGACCCCTCATGGGACAATCACCTATTAATGATAGAATCAGCCATATGAGAGCCAAGTCCTCGATTCAACACTTGAGTCTTTTGGAGGACTGCTTTATATTCAAATCAACACGGCGTCTTGCATATGTCTGGTTCTGCTTCGTTCGGTTGCTACTAGCACAGCACCAACTTATTGGTAGTGTTGCCCAAGTGTCTTGCTATCTCCACAGACTCCGTCGTATTTGAGGAAGTTCATGAGTGACAGCAGTCCTGGTGAATCACACCTGACCCCATGAAGACTAGATTTCTAATGTGTCTTACCCCTTCTTTACCAACCCCGTAAATAGATGCCATGTGGCATGTGGTTTTGTTTTCCATAGCACTGTGTGTGTGTGCTTTTTTAGCAGATATTAAGCATTCCGTAAAGACCCGTTGATTGACAGCTGATAGCATCACCATTCTGAAGATGAAAAGCAACACATGCAAATGGGGTTTGGTGCAATTCCTATCCCCCTCTAAACAATTCATTTATCATCTACAGGTCTCCTATGATTGAAGCTCTTTTAAAATAGCGTAATTTTCATCTTGCCTTTCAAAGCCTTCACCACAAAGCCGTTCCCTGCGCAGACATCTATATCCAAATGCAGAACAAGAAAGGGGGGGCAAGGGAGAGAGGTCCCATCTTCATATTTATCATCTGTCTGATGAAACACAGCTGTAAATATCCATACATTAAAGGTCAGATCAAAATTCAACACTTTTAGGGAGAAATGACTGTCTGGTCTTTTCATTCGGGTAATGTCCTCAGGATATTAAACTTGGAGCAGTCTCCCCGAAGCTCCAGATAGCCAAGGTGTTTGAAATAAACTGATGGGAGTGCGCTGGAGAGGGTGAGGTCTGCACTGTGAAGCCTGACTCTGTGCCTTGAAAAATCAAATTTGAATATTAAAACAATTAATTCCCCTGGGGCAAAAAGCGGAACTTGCCGGCTCTCAGCTGTGGCGCCGCTAACGCATGGCAGTAGGACCCGGTAGCGAGAAATATTCTGCACCCCGTCTTGCTAATTCTTTGGTTGCTAAATAGAGACTTTGGAAAAGCAACACTTGTCTAACCATTGCACACGCACAACGCATCTGATCTGGTCCCGTCTAAAGAAACGGTTTGAATGCGCGGCTGCGGTGCGCAGCTGCGGTTGTCCCAATCAACGTTGTTGACTCGGATCAGCCGTCTCTTGATAGGCGCCGGTTCAGAGACGGAATTTTCCAGCCTGTGCCGTTTCCTTTGCCACACACAGGACCAAAGACCAAAGCCTGTTTTCCCACGAGGAGAATACCTCAGCTGGGTGAAGCCATCATAATACATGTAGCAATTTGGGATGAATGAGCAAATCAGAGTTAATGAGTTTGAAATGAAGGGACGCAAATGCAATCACTCATGTGGCAGGAAACACAAACGTGCACATGCCCAAACTCTCGTGGCCAGACTCCTGCTCTTGTTTTGCTACCGAAAGACAGGTGACGCTCTCCATTTCGTGTGGTTTCCATATTTAACGTTTAGGATGCTGGCCGCTCTTGCAGAGGACCTGCCTTCGATTCCCAGCAGGCACTTTGGGTGGCTCGCGACCACCTGTAAGTCCAGTTCCAGGGGATCCAATGCCCCCTCTGTTCTCCAAGGGCACTTGTAGGCACATACAATTGTACAGTTGCTCCTACAAGAACCTGCACACACACACACACACACACACACACATGCACACACAAAATAGTAAAATAACTCAAACAAAATGGAAAAAATAATGTGTGTGTGTATGTGTGTGTGTGTGTGTGTGTGTGCCTATGCAATTAGCATGCACGCCAGAGGACGGTCTTGGATGTTAATCCTTGACTTTCACCTTCCTGAGACAGGGTCTCTTGTTCTTGACCTCTGTGTGGGTAGCTGCCGTGAGCTCTGGGGAGTCTCTTGTATCAGCCTCTCATCTCACTGTAGGAGAGCAGCAATGGGATGTGATCTTTTGCGACCTGCTTTCTTGTGGGCTCTGGGATCTGGATTCACTTCACTTGACCTACTGAGGCCATTTTCCAGCCTGAAAGCTTTTTTTTCCATCTATGTGACAGAAAGCTTACACAGTCTGTCACCAGAAATTAAACAAATACAAATCAGATGTTTGGAAGCATCAGTGACATAGATGGTTTACTCTGTTCTTTACAGCGGGGACGGGGTGAGAACTAACAGTCACACTCTGGCAAAGTTTCCCCATCGCTCCTGTTCTTCCCATGTTTTGTGGTCCTTTTAGGACTGTTGGGGGTCCTCTGGGTGGTGGGACTGTAGCTCATCAGGGTTTCCCCAACACCCAAAGGGGGCTTGCTTCTTCATTACACCTACGTCATGCCCATAAGGACATGCACTCAATGACAACTTTTTTTTGTTGTTGTTATTTATTATGTATACCGTGTTCTGCCTGCATGTAAGCCTGCAATGAAGGCCAGAAGAAGGAGGCACCAGAATGATTATAGATGGTTGTAAAACCACCCTGTGGTTGCTGGGAATTGAACTCAGGACATCTGGAAGAAAAGCCAGTGTTCTTAACCTCTGAGCCGTATCTCCAGTCCCTCATTGTCAACTTGTCTTGATGACTTTATCTGTCGTGTTGAAATACAGTGTCATTACACTGCAGTTGTGCTGATAAAATAAACAAGTTCATATCTTTCAGTAAGGAGGCTGAGGATCCCACTTGATGTCTGGAAAGTGCAGCTGCCCATTCCCAAGATGGCAGCTTGTTTACATGTCCTTACATGATGTTTACATGTCCTAACATGATGTTCACATGTCCTCACATGACACTTTCCTTCAACTTCACTTTTGTAAATGCCCTAGTCCCATTCACTGAGGCAGAGCCCTCAGAACCTGATCACCTCTTGGAACCAGCATCCTTTAAAGCTGGTACCATGTTCAGCATGGATGTTGGAGAGGATGCTGCCAATCAAGCCATAGCCTGCACCCTGTAAACATTTGTGAACACACGGATTTGTAACTGTTAGGCACAGATGGAGTTTTAGAGTGAGTAAGTCCATAAAACATAGGTCATTTGCCAACTCAATTCTGAAAGAACATGTGTCCAAACAATATTCCAGAAGGCTAGACCTCTGTGGATGCTGTACTGGCTACAGAAGTGGAGAGAGATGGGTAGCAGTGAAATTATGGAGGGAAAAATAACATAGATTACCTAAAATTTGGACCATGTCATTCTTATTTGGTTCTCTAGTACAGGATTTAAATCCTAGCCACAGCATTATTGATATTTGGAGACAGATAATTCTGTTAGGAGACTGTCCTGTGTGGTGTAGAATATCGAGTGACTTCTATTACATCAATGACAACTGAAAATATCTCCTGAAATTTCCAGATGTTCTCTTGGAGGCAAAGCCCACTCCATCTCACAGTAAACACCCGTTAGTTCAAGTGGTCAATGAAAACTGGACTTGGCCATTTACTCAACAACCACACATGAGAGATGACTGTTTCCCCACGTCTCCCACACTACGTTGACTGCCACCTGATGACAGGGATCTGCGTTCTTAGTCTGATGTAGTGAGGCATCTAAGGAGAACTGACTACAATTTCATGCCCTTAATTAAAATATCAGGAAGGCACCAGAAAAGGGGGAAGATAGAGAGCGGGAGCAATAACATGCCTTCCAGAACCTTTAAATGACTGTGTTCTCCGAGATAGACATTTATGAAGAAACGTCTTTCAGATCTGCTATAACACAGATTCAGGATGGGTCAGTCAAACCCAAACATCCCCGAAGGAAAATAAGATCAACCAAGAAAGCTTAAATATCCTCAACTTGACAGGATCAGAATCACTGTGCAGACACCTCTGGCTTTGTCTGCAGTGTGCTTGCAAAGGGTTACCCAAGGAAGGAAGCCCTCCTAGGAAAGAATGTGGGCAGCTCTGTCCCCCTGGAGTCTCAGGCTGAGTAAGAAGGAGAAAGAGGCTGGGTACCAGCATCTATCACTCTCTGCTTCCTAACAGAAGGTACAAAGTGACCAGTTGCCTCCTGCTCCAAGGCCTTCCAGGTTGCAGCAGGGTACAAGGGCTTTGCTTCTGGCAGAACTATGTGTGGGTGCCCACCTTGATAGGGATGCAGGCATGATCCTTCACCCGGTTCCTGCTCCTTGTCTTGCCCTCCATGATGGTCTGTGAGGCAAAACAACCCCCTTTCTTAAATTTCTTTCATTACCTATTTTGTAACCAACAAGAAAATTCACTAATTCCTTTCATATTTCCACCTTAACGAAGAAAGTTTTGTGTTTAAATGTTTCTGTCTAATGTTCTGCAGAAAGGGAATCATTTAGAGTGGTTCCTTCTAGGAGAGGGACTTGAAGGAGAAGCAGCTTTGCTCTTTTTTTTTTTTTTTAATTCAGGGCAAAGCCAGTAGAAAAGCATTGGAATTAATGCTTCTCTGGGGTTTCTCGTGTCCTCAAGAGCAACAAACAACAGGAAGGAATTGACTGTTCTGTGTTACAGAGACTCCTAATGGTGTGCTGATTAATTCTTAACAATTTGTTCTTCAGAAAACAGTATGAGAAAATATGTGAAGAGATGAGGTTATTATATGTTTTAGTATCAAAGATGGATATGACTTAATAAAATATAATGATCATTATTATAAATCCTATATGTAGCTAATTGATTCAAACAGGATGGTTTTTTATGAGTTTTTCATAAATCTTGTCTCCACAACCATGAAATGGTTAAAATTGTCCAAAAATGGAATTCTAATAGGAGCTTATATGGATGTGTTTTCCTTACGATGGTGTGAAAAAAATGCTGAAAACATAATAATATGAGAAACTACTCAATCAGAGAACAGTGTGGAAACTGGAAGAATGGTGTCCCAGCTTCAATGTTGTCTGTGTGCTTGGGTGCTTAAGTTCTATATTTTTATAATGTCAGGCATGGCACATGATTATTCTAGCACGCAGCGGCTGAGGCAAGAGGGTTGTGTGTTCCCGACTAGTCTGGGCTGTATGATGAGTTACAGAGCAGCCTGGGATGTATATAATTATGTCCTTTAAAAAGACTTTCTGAGTCTCCATGGTCTAGAGACCCCCCACCTCAAGTTTGGAAGATGAGGACCCTGACTGTGTGGAGCTGGGAGATCTGTAAGGGTGACTCTGGCCTAGGGTCTTCATCATTAAACAAAGAATTCAGTTCAACTCTGTGTGAGTTAAGGCAATATGCCACCAAATGGTTAAGAGGTGATGTGTTGCGGAATTCCCCTCTGTATGCTGTGAATATGTTTTATTATCATTGGTTAATGAATAAAACTGCTTAGGTCTTATGGCAGAGTAAAATAGAGCTAGGCGGGGAAACTAAACTGAATGCTGGGAGAAAGTAGGCGGAGTCAGAGAGACGCTTTGTAGCCACCGAAGGCGAAAGACACCTAATGGAGCCCACCAGAACTTTGCCGGTAGCCAAGACCTCGTGGTGATACACAGATTAATAAGGATGGATTGATTTAAGATGTAAGAGTTAGCTAGAAATATGCATAAGCTAATAGGCCAAGCAGTGTTATAATTAATATAGTTTCTGTGTGATTATTCGGGTCAGGGCAACTGGGGATGAAAGAACAGTCTCCACCTATAGTGATGAAGCTCTCACTGTCTTTATTTTCCTGATGGAATTATGTGTTATTCAGTTTTTGAATACTTAATTTCATTACCTGACTGCAAAATTCCAGAAAGTTGGACAGTGAGCTCTTAGCAAGCTTAGGCAGTTCAGCTTGGACACAAAGATGTCTGGACCCCTATGCTGCATTGGACCATGCATTTGTAAGAATCACTGGGCCTGGGTAGGTGCTACCTTCTAGTCCAGTGGAATGCTTTCTGCTGGCACTTACTTAGTTTTACTGCAGCCAAGTTGCCAGCAACAACAGACCACAGTGGCTAACAATAATGAGCCTTGGGTGCAGGGACCAAGGTTGATGAAAACAAAAGATCTTTCCCCAGGCACCAATCTGCACTCTTACAGATCATTGATTCCTACCCTGAAAGATCATATGATTTCATTATCAGTGAGGGAGTTCCAGTAACATCTTGGACAGATGATGGCGCCTCAGTAAATTTGACCTTGAAATAAGTAACGATCTAATCGGGATCTAATTGTGATTAATCTAATTGTGACCGAATTCCATTTAGAATAGTGGAGATGGCACGACCTATCTCAGACCGAGTACAGCAGAGTAGGGTTCATGCTCATGAGACCCACCAGAGCATTCTAGGGTGACAAGAGCCTTTGAATCCATAAGAACACTTTGTCTGAAATCGCATAGCATCCTCAGACCTTAAACACATCCACCAGGATTGCTGGGCCCCACTCGCAGAAGAGATCATGGAGTTGAAGCATTGTTTCCCATGGCTTCACACACCTGCCAGCAGATAAGGAGGAACGAAGCCCAAGTTTCCATGAAATACAGTTGATGAGGAGAGTCATCTGGGGAGCAAAGGGAGAAATATGAAGGGAAAATAGTTACTGTTAACTTTCAGGGGTGATGGTGCTCTTAAAACTAGGCCAGGGCATTGACTCACCCCGAAGTGTTTATTTCTCCATCACCATTTCAAGTTTTTCTAGTGAAAATATATAATAATTTTCCTTAAAAGCATTTCAAGTGTTCTAGTGTGTCAGGTCTTTAAATATAACTGTTAATAGATAATATTCAAATAACATTTATAATGCCATGAAATTCCCCTGTGACTCTTGAAATTCTATTTTTACTAAAAGCCAGGCTTCTCTCTGGACAGGAAACTTTCTTAATTTGATTTTAGGTGCGTCATCGTTCTACTAAAGCAATCTTATTATTCAGATGCAATTAATAAAATAAAAAAGCACATAAAAAGCTGGAAAATCATGATGTAAGACTAGACAAGTTGGAAAGATCCATCAAAGTGGTTGTTATCACTGAGTGACCCAGATTTCTTTACAATATCACAACCAGCTAACTGGCCTTATCATTAATATGAACCCTTCATTTAGACTAGAATGTAAATATACATATAGTGACTTCAGATATAAATAAGCCATCTTTTTATTATATTTTAAAGTGTTTTTATTTTATTTTATTTTATTTAAAAAAGAAACCAAACTATTCTTTCTCATTTTACATTCTAATCCCAGTTCCCACTCTGCTGTAGGAATTCCTACAGCCAGTAGCCTTCAAGTTACCCACCCACTTGGGCGTGGCCTCTTATAATATATATGTATATATATACACATATATATGCACATATATACACACACCTATATAAAGGGATGTAAGGTGCACATCCAGCCTCTCTTCCAGGGGTGGGATTCGGTTGCTGTTCCCCATTCGAGCAGAGGACTGTAATCTGTGAGTCTATCCCTAAATAAATAACCCTCTAC
>JAQHUG010000040.1:7404022-7419117 GCA_028555095.1 Dicrostonyx torquatus
AGGCACATTGCTTTGGGGAAGATCCAAAGTCCTCCCTACTAGGTCTAGGCTGAGCAAGGAATCCATCCAAAGAGAATGGGTTCCCCAGAAGCCAGTATAAGCAGTAGGGATAAATCCTGCCGTCTTAAGACTAATTATCTAGTCTTGTCCAATCCAAACCAAATATGGAAAGCAGTTTTTCCCCCCTGAGAACAGGCGGTCAATACATGGCTTTCCATCACATTTGAATTGTTTTTCAAAATAAATGTTTTATGTGAGACTAATTGTAGATTTCTCGAAAAGTCATTCCCGTTTCCCCTTGTGTTGACATCTCAGAGAGTTTTGTAAGTTTCTCACAACTGAGAGCTTATTTTTGACACATCTAAGACTCCATTCACCCATCTCATCTGTTCTCCCATGTGGTTCTTTATTCTGCCAGAAGAAGAATCTAGAAATCCACGTGACACTGAATTGACATCTTCATTTCGTCTGTCTGGACGCAAGTCTTGAGACTTTACTTTTTTTCTGTGACAATTCTGATGTGCGATAGTGAGACACTTGCGTGTTCTTCCGTTCGAGTTTCTTTAGCCCTTCTCACATGTTAAGGCTGGCTTTAGGGTGTTTGTGGATGGAGTCCGTCTAGGTGAAGTGCCTGCCTCACCTGGTGCCCACAATACACGGTTTCAGGACCTGGAAAGACATCTCAGTGGCTAAAACACACATGAGGCCCAGAGTTCTTCCTTCCTGAACCCATGTATAAAACAGGCATGGGTAACAGCCTCCTCTAATCCAAGCTCTCAGGAGACAGAAAGAGGTTAGCTGAAGCTGGGAGCACTGGGCTCAGTAAGAGACCGCCCCTCAATGAATACTGTGGAAACAATTGAGAAAAGCACTAGACAATGACATCATACCTCCTCCCACACACGCTTATATCCATAAACATATGTCCAGGCACATACCACACATGCATTCACACACCACACGTAGACATGTATTAAAAGGGGTACATGATTTCTAGTTACTTTTTGGCTGGACATCTTCTGTTGGGTTTTGTTCTGTTTTGAAATTCCTTTATCTCATTGTCTACTCTCTGGTCCTTGGAAGATCCTCTGACTCACTTACATTTTTGACCTTTCAGGCATATATACAGTGTATTGTGACTCCACTCCTTGTTCTTTCCCATCCCACTTCTACTGATGCCCCTTTTCCCAACTAGTTCCCCTCCTGTATTCACACCCCCTGCAGTGCGGGTTTGATCCCAGTACCCACTTAAAAAGCTAAGTGTGCAAGTGTATACTTTTTCTAGGTGTGCAAGCATGCACTTTCATCCAAAGACAATATTATCAATCAGATACACTTTGTATCAGTGTGATATTTGTAGATTTAATACATGTATGTGTGTGTATATTATCCATATGTGTGTGTGAAGCATATTCACATGGTTAAGTATGCTTTGTGATTTATATAAGGTAGATTGATGTTTTATTATTTAAAAATATTTGCTAAATATTTTAATTTTAGGTTCATTTTAGCTGCTTTTGAAATCATGTATTACTCCAAGGTTTTTTCAGTTAATTTATATTATGGTAGCATTTATAGCTTTTCCTACTTTCCCTGGTTTTAGATAAAATCAGATTGTCATATTTTCAATTTCTTGAGTTAGTTTATCAGTTCATTTCCACTCATTATAGCTAATAATAATAATGTTCAGAGTCATGGGTTTTATCTGATTTTAATTTTCATTAAATGGGAGACATTTATTGTTTTATGTGCTTATTTAATTATAATTTTAATAAATTATCTGAATACAAGTATTTATTCTAAAAAAGGCTGACAGGCATTTTTAGACATACTTTATATATAAGAAGATTTTTATGTTTATTGTAAAATCATAAAGATAGTACACAGGGTGCTCACTTCTTTAAATATAGTTTTGGTAATTTTAACAATATTTACATCTATCATTGAAAATTTCATATAATACATTTTGATCATATTAATCCTCATGTGTCCCCATAACTTCTCTCAGTTCTGCCCCTTCCTCTCTAACTTCCTCGGCTTTCTATTCTTATTTTTGCTGCTGTTTTGGTAGTTCATTGGCTCATATTTTTGCTGTCCATATACTTTTGGGTTTGCGATTATCTACTGGAAGATGGTCCACCTACCAAGGGCCAGCTCTACCCTTATGGAGAACTGGCTCTCCCTTCTCCACAATCCATTAGTAGTCGATGGCTCCTCAGTTAGGGATGGGGCTCACGATCCTCTTCCCCGCCACTCTAGAATGTTGGGTGGCTTGATCTTGTACAGGTCTTCTGAAGATAGCTATAACTGCTGTGAGTTCACAAGCACAGTGATCCTGTCTACATAGGATGGCACACTTGTGACAACTAGTGAACAGTGCTAGTAAAGTCTTTAATCATATTCCCCTTTTTGGTGTGTTAGGTATGTTTCTCTCTCATTCTGTGTGTGTGTGTATACGCGCGCACGTGTGTGTGTGTGTGTGTGTGTGTGTGTGTGTATGAATCCTTCCCCAGGAGCCACCCATTTTATTGTTTTGAGACTGTATCTGTCACTGGATTGTACTTTCCAATTATGCTAATCCAGCTAGACAGAGAGCGCCAGAGATTCAATCCTCTTTGCTCTCCCGCCCCAAGCCTGGGATTCCTGGCGCATACCATCACAACCTAGATTTCTATGTGGCTTCTGTGGATGAAATTCAGCCCCTCACACTTGCACAACAGACACTTCACTGGGCTACTTCTGAGCCATTCATTATCCATTTGCCCGATGCCTTTCCTATGCCAAGACTCTGTCTCGGCCAGCATCATGCTCGCTCACTGTGCTCCCTTAGGCTTTTCTTAGCCGTGCAGTTTCTTACTTTCATCCTCACATCCCGCAGTTTCAGAAATGTTGAGACACACACTGAGTGTTTTGAAGATCATAGCTCTGTTGTTATTTGATTAGGTTGGTGGATTATTGGGTGGAAGACTGTTTACACTTAAACTCTCCGTTATCGTGGCAAACCTATACACACACTCCTGATTTGATCTTTCACTGTTGGTGTTGACCTTAACCCTTTGACTGAAGCGCTGCTTCTTTTTACCTTTGTGCTGGGAAGTTGATCTGTGCCTCCTTAGCCAGACAAACTTTTGGGGGTCAAAACCTTCAAGGCCCAGGAAAAATCCAACAACGGGGAATTGTCATCTTTTCCTTGAAGGTGATACATTTGAAAAATACATGTGGATATCTTCTATTCAGACTTGCCTGTTTACCTACACTTCATTATTCAATCATTTATTAATATTCAGACAGACACATTAATACATATTTTATAGTATGGGTTATAATTAAATGTGACTTTAAATATGGGTGTTTTATTTAAGTTTATAGTTTTCACCACTGGCCAATGCTTGCTTCTCTGTGCCTCTGACATAATTTCATAACTGCATATTTTTACTTGTCCATTTGTTTTCTAATATTTCTTTGCTTTATGACATTCCAAGATCCTCCAAGGTCATCTTGTCTGTTCTTCACTCCAGCCTTGGTTAGAACCAGCTACTGATCTCAGCAGCCATCGCTCCTTCAGTGAGGAAGCATGTCAGCAAACATCACATTGATGGAAAATGCACTTACTACTGTTGCCGTTTCTGCTCTTAGCCTTCTCAGTCGACTTAGTAAGGGATGGATGTATACAGACCTGCTTGGACAGGCATGTATCTGCATATATGTAATGTTTATAAACACACCTGTCTGTACCAAGTCAACCTTTGTTGTAAATGGGGGAGAGGTGTGGGTTATGTTTCCAGCGCCTGGCTCCCAGCCCTCAGCCGCTGGCCCGCTCAGCCGCTGGTTGCTTGTTTATGCCCGAAATAACCACATGAGAACTGTATTCATTTAAACTCTGCCTGGCCCATCATCACCAGTCTCTTCTTGGCTAGCCCTCATCTCATGAACTAACCCATTATAAAAGTCTGTAAGTCACCACGTGGTGACTTATCAGAAAGGTCTAACCTGCATCCATCTGCGACGGGAGCTTCCTGGTGACTGGCCCACTTCCTTCTCTCTTCCCTGAACTTCCGTTCTGTCTACTCGGCCCACCTAAGGGCTGACCTATCTTACAAGCCAGGCAGCTTCTTTATTCAACCAATGAGAGTAATACAAAATACAGGAGAACACTCCCACATCAAACCTTGTTCACACTGATGGCTCTAGTTCTAATCTGCTACCACGTACATCACTTCAGCCCTATTTTTACGTGTGTATCACCCACGTCTCAAATACTACGAAACCTGACTCCCATCATCCACCACTCATGTACTTACTTGTTAATTCAGTACATAGAGGTACTGCTTCAGAATTTCTTGCCTGAATCTTCCAGGAAACAGCATCACAACTCTGAGTGGAAAAGTGTTTATATAGAAACTGGTTTGCTTTAATCTCATAGATATCAGTTATTTAGGAAAATTCTGGGATTTGCACCTGTTCTCAATGCAGGACGACTGATTCATAGATATGTAATACAGGGATAGGCAGGTAAAGGGATTTTTCCATGCAAGCCTGGTGACCTGAATTCAAGCCCTAGAATCCACAGAATGTGGAAGGAGAAAACTGACTCAACAAAGTTGCCTTCTGGTTTCTCGATGCCCACAGTGGCATATGCACCTGTAAATAAATTAATTATAATCAAATGTTTCCATTTGTCTATTTCATTTTCTAAATGATTTTGTCTTAGTTACAGGCATGAATGTATGTAGTTATAAACGTCAGTCTTACTGTACTGAATTCTATGTGTTTAACAATGTGTGGGGTCCAACATCTACCACTATAAAATTATATAAAGTAGTCGCTTTTTATTAATCTAAACACATGCTGTTGATCTGCCATGTGTTTAAATGGGTGTCTAAAAAGATCTTTTGGGAATTAAAAAAAAATCTTGTTTTGATTTCTCCCCACCTCCGTGTGTGTGTGTGTGTGTGTGTGTGTGTGTGTGTGTGTGTGTGTGTGTGTTTGTATGTACACGTGCCCTCAGATGAGGGAGGAGTCTGATCTCCTGGAGGTGGAGCTACAGGTGGTATTGTATTACTTCAATGGGAACTGAACTCTAGTCCTCTGGTAGAGTGTGGTGCTCTTAACACTGAACCATCTCTCCTGTCACCTTCTGGATATTTTTAATTATTTTTTTGTTTTGTTTTCTTATTCCTACCTTTCAGGAGAGAGAGTGACAGAGATGGAAGGAGACAGGGAGAGACAGAGACAGGGCGAGAGAGACAGTCAGAGACAGAAACAAAGACATAGACAGAGAGATAGAGGGAGACAGACAGATGGAGGGGGCAAAGAAGTGAAGGAAGGAAGAAAGGATTTATTGACTCTGACATACATTTTCTCGATATTTCTCCTTGTATTGTCATCATTTTAAAAATTTTCCTGTGCACTGAAATTTTTCCAAGCTTGTTTCCATCTTTACATATATGTTTTCCTTCTTCCTCTCAACTTCTTTCTAATAGATAAGAAATCAGCATTTAAAACAATTTATATTTTAGTAGTTAAGCCTAGGACCAGAGTACAGCCTCAGGAATCAAAAACATTGGGTTTCTTTTTTTTTTTTTCTTTTGGTTTTTCGAGACAGGGTTTCTCTGTGGCTTTGGAGTCTGTCCTGGAACTAGCTCTGTAGATCAGGCTGGTCTCGAACTCACAGAGATCCGCCTGCCTCTGCCTCCCGAGTGCTGGGATTAAAGGCATGCACCACCACCGCCCGGCTAAAAACATTGGGTTTCAATTTCACAGATTTATCTTGAGTGAAATCCCTTATTCTCGCTTGGTTTGTAGTTTGTAAAATGAATATGCTAATGGTTGCTCCTGACATGGGCTGGAAAATAGTAGTTGAGAACGATACAAGGTACTGAAGATGGTCAGGAGGCAAGTCCCCATGACACATTTTGGTCCAGCCCATTAGATTGGTTAGTTCCAATTGGAAGGTTCATAAGATGGAGCTTAAGACTCAGCCGACATTAAAAAGCTCCAGTTGAGGCCATAGCACTATTTCCCATGCAGGTAAAGATAGAGCAGTTCAGACTCATTCACCAGTGTTGATAATGGTGCTGATCACAGTAACTAGAGAGTGGAAGCAGATGTGTAAACATGTGGTGTGTGCACAAAGAAGAGATGATCATACCTCATAAATGAATGAAATACTGACAACTCTGCATCCTTGATGAATCTCAAAACTTAATCATGATGTGAAAGTTACCAATAGATTATTTTAAAGACTTATTGGGGGGTAGGTGGTTGTGGGTGTGTATGTGAGTGTATTTGCCCATAAGTGTTCAGGTTCCCACAGAGATCAGAAAAGGCCACCAGATCTCCCATCGCTGGATTTGAAGCCTTGGTGAGCTGCCTGACTTGGGTGCTGGGAACCAAACCCCTGTCTTCATGATCTTTAGCAAGCACTCTTATCCACTGAACCATCTCTCCCAGCCCCAGCAAACTCTCTTCAACTACACAAGTTCACTCAAAGAAAACACATTCAGTGTTGTACCATGAAACTCTTAAGTATCCCAAACAGAAATTCTGGGTTGAAGGGGTGTGGTCCCTTGGCCTGTGGCCACACCCTGCTGCCGCCCCCAAGGGTGGTGCCCATTATTCAGGAGATCTATAAGTGCTGGAGATCCAGGCGGGAAGCTCTCTCTGCGTGGATCGCCGACCTGTCTGGTTTGTCTGCATCTACAGAGGAGCCCCTTTCCGGTATTGTACCCTTGCCCTTTCCCAAATAAATCTCTACACTATCTCTACACTGGGTGCATAAAATAATCGCTCCCCATTCTCCTCTCCTCCAGTCCTGGGTAATTCACATGCTACCTTTTGTATCTATGAATTGGCCTATCCTAGGTACCCTGTGTAAATGGAGTTGTAAAACATGTGTTCCCGGTTTGTCTGCTCCTTTGGAAGATGGAGGCTTAGCATCTCGGTGAGATTCTCTGTCTGCTGCAGCACCCCAACTGACATCAAACAATAGACATGCAGGGAAAAGGGTGTACTCTGAACTTGAAAGGGACTTTCCTGTCCCCTAACTTTTCAAGGAAGTCATACATCTCCTCACACCAGAGCACCCTACAAAGCTGTCTTTATCCGGCACCACCTTGAGTTTTCCCACCCCTTCCCACAAGCAGACTCATTGTACACTAGGCATTCAGATGCCTTACTGTGGATCAAAGTGGAGAGTTTACCCTAAATTAGTATGAAATGAACTTAACTTGAAACATCATAAAGCCGACATGCTAGACCTACTGGGATTTAATCACATTTTCCATGTCTGCAAACTCAGAAATCAAACACATTACATTAATAGGATTCTAAAGCTAGAGTCTACTGGGGTGACAGAGATACCCAGCAATAATGAACAAAAGGCGGTGTTCATAAAAATCTTTAATATTGAGAACCAGGCTGGAGTGCAAAAGATAATTATTCTCGAAGACTATGGTGATGATAGGGAAATTCAGAAGCAAAACACCATCTCTGTTTTTAAATATGCAAAGTAAGTCATTTTATTTGGAATAGATTTAGCCGAATTTACATTTTGCACTTTAGAATTAGTTTCCCATAAAAATTATTAAGGGGATGGGAAATATTCTTCACCCTGGATAGGTCAAGAATTTTTACCAGGACTAACTCAGATTCGGCTGGATAATTTGTCAATTTCAAATGGGGTGGAAGACAGAGTCACATTTTCGCTTCCCTTTGTTATTGAATTCGTTTGTTTAGTTCCTTGGGAATCACATGGCCAACCAGTGGCTCAGCTAGTTAAATATTAAATTAATAACATTATAGAAAATTTGATTATACTAACGTGTATGTGCACACACACATTGTAACCACTCTTAAATCTGATAAAGCCTCAGTCATGTCGTGAGACTGATAATGAATAATTTTACATGGCATTTTTATGTTTCTCTTATTTGTGGGTAGACTGGTTTAATTTGGGTACCTTATATAACTTGATTAAATTTATCTGTACTATCCTATAATTCTAAGATTCGGGGCATATAAAAATATTTGCCCCCTTAGCAAACAGGTCAGGATATTTGAGAAGAGATGAAAGGCAAAACTAAATGACTCTACAAGATACCCTTTGGATTTTTGCTGCACTGGAACCCTTTCTAGGTTCCCGTCAGGTGGAATACGCCCGCTGAGCCGAAACTTTTCTCTTCAATACTGTACATAAATGATGTGATTGGGGAGTTTACTGGCATTCACTTGATTCTGTCTTTGCATGTAAAATGGTAGCTTTTCCAACTGCCAACTGCTAAACATGCATTCGAGGTACAAATAATCTCAGAATAACAGGCCTCGTAGGGAATCGTGGCCAGAAGGCCTGTGCTGATGAGACGCTAGCTACAGTTTCTCTGTGAAGAGGGCTTAGAAAAGTTGTGAGCCATGAAGTGTGGAAACTGGCGAAGGACAGAAATGGTTGATTCTTCGGTGGTCATATTCTTTGTGTGACTTTAAATGAAGAAATAATTAGATATGTTCAAAAGAGTGAGCAAGTCGCCAGAACGGATGGAGGACAGGAGCTTTCCAAACCGTAAAGGGCTGCCGTATCAATCAGGGAACCTTCTAATATCGGTCATCCATGTTCTCAAATTGATTTTATGGTTTACGCTAATGGGTGTTTTGTCTGCACGAACGAATGTGCACCAGGTACTTGCCTGGTGCCCACGGAAGTTGGAAAAGGCACTGGATCCCCTGGAGCAGGAGTCATGCATAGTGGCGAACTGCCGTGTGGGCGCTAGGACCTGAACTCGGGTCCTCTGCAACAGCAACAGGTGCTCTTAACCTCCAAGCCACCCCTCACAGTCCAGTCAACCAAGTCTAATGAGCAAGTAAGAGTCCTCTAGCCCAAGCAAAGAACTGGAGGACGCTGTAGAAAGCAGCTGCCAGGTTTTAGAAAGGGGACTACGTGTTGTTGGGGCTTAAAATACAAAGACTTGAAACTCAGCTCTATTTGTCCCTGACAGCGTGGTGGGCATACGTCCAAGTTCTTTCCGATTTCTGTGTTTCCTTTTACCTAATGGCAAAGGGTAAATGACATTGCGTCTGCTGCCTTAGGGGAATACATATCACCAAGGGGTGCGGGAGGAAGAAGTGACCTGACACATTGAGACAGCTCCGGGTGATGCTTTCTGGAGAATGTGAGCAGGGAGTTTTAGCCAGTGCTAAGGTTACCTCCGTTTCATTCATGTAAACTGTATGACTGTGGAAGGTTTTGAACCTCAGGGCCTCAGTCACCCTGCTTAGAATCTGGTTTGAATACCTGAGAAAGATGAGTTACACCTATAGGTTCCAACATAGCTGAGACACAGGATGTTTTCTTGACCGGTTCTTAGCCGTGTGGTTCCCCGAGCAGAAACGGGCATGAGGCAGACCGATCTGAAGCTGCCATCCTCCCCTTCAGAAGACGGACGGGCTGCTTTTCCACAAGGCTGCGTGGTGTGAATGTGTTCTCAGAGTCCTGGTTTTACAGATGCCTGCATCCCAGGGTCTTAGCAGTGATCTCCCAGAAGTCATATTCCTCTGAACTTACAGCTGTAAATTCAAACTGCATGGAGTACTTAGGAAACACATGTTTGACTCCCCCCCCTCCATCCCCAGGCTCAGTTGGGCCAAGGAGGCTCAGATCATCTTGTTATGACAGAAAAAAAAATGGGGAGCTTAATGTTCAAGCAGTTTTCTGAACAGAGTGACTAAATTTTAAGTGTATTTTAGCTCACATTTAAAGAAATGCTTAGACACACTAATGGCTTTCCCATCTCACATATGAATCTTAGTTGTACATCTTACGCATTTGCCTGCATTGACCCCCATCATCTTCCATTGTTCCCTTTGATGCTGCTCCCTTCTTCCTAGAGAAGTTTCTCTCCAGTCTGGGTCTTGCCTCAAATCTCATTGAGAAGAAAAGATCATGAAATGTTGCAAATAAGGAGGGGGTTGTGTTCCCAGCGCCTGGCTCTCGGCCTCGGCCACTAGTTTATGCCTGAAATGATTACACACAGACTGTATTCATTTAAACTCTGCCTGGCCCATTATCAATAGTCTCTTTTGGGATAACCCTTACATCAGATTCAGCCCATTCCTAAAAGTCTGTGTGGCACCATGAGGTGGTGGCTTACTGGACAATTCTAAGGTATGTCCATCTCGGGCGGGAGAATCATGGCATCTGCCTAGCTCCTCTCTCTCACCACCTTCCGTTCTGTCTACTACACCCACCTAAGGGCTGTGTCCTATTCTACAAGCCAGGCAGAGTCTTTATTTAACCAATGAAAGCACACAAAATAGAGAAGAACCCTCCTACACCAATGAAGTCTTGTTAAAGTCATCATAAACAGGAAATATCCCTGATATTCTTGATAAGGAAAATATTTTATTTCCAGTCAGTAAGTTTTATGATTTCACAATTTTTTAAAAAAAAAATCATTGCTGCTTCTAACTCCAGGTATTCTCCACATCCTCCTTCTCCACAGAGACTTGGGCTACAAGATGGGGCTGAGCTGGGTTATATCTCTGATGTCTGAAATTTTGTTTATTTATTTATTTTTTTGCCTATAGAAGGAGCTCTTAAATTCCACACAGTTCTTGGGGCCTCTCCATGCTGTTTGTGTTTGGGGGAAGCCAGGGCTGAGAAATACTGCATCATAGTCTTTTTGGAGAAGAATTTTCTTGGGAAGTGTGATTGTTTCTATATTAAGTTTCTCGTTTGATTAGGACTTGTACCTCCCATTGTACTGCCGTTATCCTCTGACAGATCCTGGAACAAAGGTCACAATTAATTGAATACAACATGCATTCCCCAATGGTCAGATAGATAGACAAACTGGGCTGGATGAGTGGATAAACATACCACGGAAGGATAATGCTAAATGCAAAATCACTGTGAACGGCCAGTTCACTCTTTTTTATATTCTACTCCTTCATTGTAGCCATATACTCAGCCATGTATAGAAAGAGCGTGCCAGGATGGAGAGTTTGTAGCGCTGAGTAACCGTAAAAGCAGAAGCTAACTGTATTATGTGAGTTCCCGGTCCTCACTTGTAGATCATGGCGTTTAAGCAGTCTGCGTGGCGTCTCACTTTGTCTTCTACATATATTTAGCATATTTTTAGTGAGGATATCCTAAAATGCCCAGGGCTCACTTTGGGAGATGGCTCAGTTGTGATATTTTGTTTGTGTCTTTCTTTCTGTCTTGTTTTGTTTTGTTTTTGGGACAGGGTTTCTCTGTGGCTTTGGAGCCTGCACTGGAACTAGCTCTTGTAGACCAGGCTGGTCTCGAACTCACAAAGATCCGCCTGCTTCTGCCTCCCGAGTGCTGGGATTAAAGGTGTGCGCCACCACTGCCCGGCTTGTTTGTGTCTTAACAAATGACTCTTTCCTGAAGCTCAGAGTGCAGAGCTAAGCCACTAGGGGCCAGGTGATGGTGGCTCCCACCTTTAATCCCAGCACTAGGGAGGTGGAGACAGGGAGTAGTGTGACTGGATGAAAAGAGGGCTATTGGCTGGGAGGAGACAAGAGCAGTGCTGTCTGAGGTTTGGTGGAGGCAGACGGCAGCCTGAGCATGCGGTCTGAGGATTAGGAGAGACAGGATTGCGCCTTCAGCATGAAGATTCCATAGAGGGAAAAGGTCTCTCCAGTGGCCGGTTGCACCGCTTCTCTGAGCTCTCAGCTTTCACCCCCTAATATCTGACTCTGGGTTTTTATTATTAAGAACTATGAGAATTCATGCTACATCTAGCGCTCAGCTACATTCAGTGGGTGAAATGTGTGCCACGCAAGCATAAGGACCGGAGTTTAGATCCTCAGAAACCCACACAAAGCCAGGCACAGTACCGTACGTCTGCAATCCCAGCATTCCTACTGCCAGAGTGGAGGCAGAGCCGGAAGCATCCCTGAAGACTGAAGGACCAGAGCACGTGCAGCCCGGTGGCAAACAACAGAGACCCTCCCTCTAACGAAGTGCAAAGCACGGAGGACGTCTGTGATTGTCGTCTGACCACCGCACACACACATCAGAGCGTGTGCTCACTCACAGTCGCACCTGCTCACCAACGCGTAGGATTCCGTCTGTTGCTAAATGCTGGACCCAAAGAGAGAGAGATGGGGAGCGCAGTAGTTGGAGAACCTCACGTTCATCTTGGCTTTCCCTTTTGCGAGTGGAATACAGGATGCTTCTTTTTCCTCGGGTCCTTGCTGATAAGTGTTAACTAGTAAATATTTGGATTAAAGATATATAGAAACAAAACCCTCTCGCTTTTATCTTTAACTCTGGCCGCCCGCGCATGAACCACCGGCTGTGAACGCCGACCATAATGAGCTCCGTTTCCTATTGCCTCCGCAGTCCCAGTGGTGTTCTTTCCTCAGCCCTAAATGTTCTTTGCATCGGTTTCATAATTATCATCTCAGGCATTAACAATGAAGTGTACTTAGGAGGGAGAAAGTGTTTTGAGCCACCTGCCAGTAATGTCCCGTACTGATGCTTAGAAGTGAAGCCGGTGTCCTGAGTGGTGCCGTGTTTGCTGTAGAGATGTGGGGATGCCAGCTCCCCCAAGGCAGCATTCTGAATCTGGGGTGCACTCTGTCAGGTCCTATGCTCCCTTTGTATAAAACTCAACTGATTAGGTCATCCTGCTGAGGACGTGAGGCTTTTCTTTCTTTTTCCCTCAGAGAGGAACTGTTAAACTTTCCTGAGAACAAAATGAAAACTGCTCAGCATGCAGCAACTGGGGTTACACTTGGTTGTTAGCTGCCAAGAGAAGGAGGCAGGGCTTCTACCCGCTGAGCCGTCCCTCCAGCCCCGGGAGTGGGTTTTTAAGTGGAGCCTGCTGCTTTTTGGTCTTGCCAGATGAAGGTAGACACAGTAGCTAAATTTTCACATTAAGAAATTCTTTCAGGGGCTAGAGGGGTGGCTCAGGGGGTAAGAGCAATTGCTGTTCTTCCAGGGGATCAAGTTCCCAGCACCCACACGGAGCTCACAATCATCCTGTAACTATGGCTGCTGAGGTTCAGGTGCCCGCTCTGAACTCAGTAGATACCAAGCACACACCGTGCACAGACATATGTGCTGGGAAAACACCCATACACCGAAAACATAAACCAGTCCATAAAGAGGAAATCCATTCAATATTTTTATATACTTAATGAGTATCACTGGAATCCTAGGAGCCAATAGGATGACAGGTCCTGGCGGGCAAAATCGGGAATTCATAGATTGGGTAGTCACAGTCAGAGACCAGCACATTCCAACCTCCAGGTCAAACCTGGTCTACTTCCTGTTACAGGGAATAAGGTCTTCGTCGGATAAAGTTCCACACAGTCGCTCAAGTGTTGGGTTGGGGTGCTTTCTGTCAGTACAGCATTAGAATTCAATTTTGGGGTGGGGTATCTACCCCTGAAAGACAGGGATGCCTGCTGCCTTCTTCTCTGATGAGCTGGCTTGGCTGTAGAATAGCCTCATGCCCTGACTTTGAAGGCCAGCCAAAGCTTTATGAAGGGAGCTTGTCCTTGAGTCACCATCTCAGATGATGGAAAAATCTATGTGAGTGTCAGGAATGGGATGCAGGGTCCAGGAGAGATGGGAAGACAGTCAGTGTTGGGGAACCTTTTGTGGAGTTCCACTTTAGAATATTTTATATTTTCTGTGTACATTGGTGATGGATAGACAGCTTTAGTCCTAGTTGAGGAACTGCAGTGGTTTTGGTTACTTACACATGTAGGGGTGTGGTCCTCTACAGCGCTAAACCCCGCATGTATGCAATAGGCTTCCTGTTGGACTTTGGCGAGTCCCAGCCCTTTGTGAAATATGCCCTCATGGGCTCATGTGACTGGCACTGACTCAAGCGGAATGAAACTGGCACTGGATGAGTTTCCATTCACGCAGGGCTTACAACAGGGGACACTGGGTCAAGCAAGAGTGCAGGGGAGGAGAGATCTTCACTCCCGTGAAACCCTTGGTGTCCAGTCAGCTGCTTCCAGTGATGGACCTGCTCGGTTGTCCTAGGAGGTGTGTGCTGTCCCCTTGAGAAAATAGTCTGGGATCATCTAGTCCTAGTTCGATTTCCTAGACCATAGTCTCTCATATCGCTAATAATCTCCCTTCCAATCTCTATTGACATGATCAACTACTTAAAGAGGGCCAGTTGCCCTCAGCCAAGAGCAATGTCCATTGAGGGATCACAGACTAGGAGACCTGGAAAAGGAAGTTCTGATGTCTGGTTGTCCAGTTTTAAACCTAAATCTGTATGATCTGGTGGAAGGTTAATAATGTGTTTTCTTGCAACTACCTGATGCAGGCTTATGGACCACTTTGTTTGGCTTTTTAAAGAGAAACAATGGCATCGATAGGCTGAGTATGACTTGTAGAAAATGCTGTGAAAGAGTTTGTATTTATCATATACTTGGCTGGATACTCAGCTTCCCTTTTCTAGAAAACCAGATTCTAAATCTTCCAATGTCCTAGAACTCTGAAGGAAGCTACTAGCCTTCTGCATCAGGTTGTGTACAGGAAGACATGAGGGACAAGAAAGGCAAGAGGTCCTAGTGCCTTGCCCTCCTCCAGAGGCAAACCTCAGGATGTGTACTGGTCATCACTGTTGTTGCTAAGTTGACATAGCATCAAGCTCCCTTCTCTCGGCTCCTAGACTAGAGCAGCTCTCCTTGTCAGAGAAACTTCTATAGCAGCTGATGGGGAGTAATACTGATATCCACTACTACATCAAGATGCAGAGAATACATGTCCATGGTGTGTTTAGCCCTAAATGAGACATCTATGTCCCTTGGAACATCACAGGCTAGAGGGTGGGAAGGTTGTAAGAGCCAAATGTAGTAGAAGACTAGAGTGGCACAGTGTCTCCGGAATTTCACATGGCTATTGCTCTCAGGAACACACAGACACTGTGACTTTTTCACATGAGCTGCACAAAATCAATCCAGACAGCACTGCCCCACTCCTAGCTGTGAGTTATTAGTAGTTGATGACTATTGAGGAGTGGGATAAGATATTTTGGGGGTTTGGTCCGTGGTAAGCTGACCATGCTCTGGTGAATGGCTTCCCATCCCTGCACGCGCGCGCGCGC
>JAQHUG010000040.1:7446348-7463335 GCA_028555095.1 Dicrostonyx torquatus
AAGGGAGGGGAAGTGGAGGGGGAACAAGGGAAGGGAGAGAGAGCAATAAGAAGGGAGGACAGAAGGAGGAGAGAGAGAGAGAGAGAGAGAGAGAGAGAGAGAGAGAGAGAGAGAGGAAATAACAGCAGTTCGCTCTGAGTAGTAACAGAGTAAAGGCTGTGTTTTGCCTCTGTCTGTCTCCTTCTCTCTTTTTGTCTCTGTCTTCTGTGACTTGGAATAGACTCAACATAGTAACCCTCCAGCCTCCACCTTCCCAGGGCTGGAATCATAGGCTGTGTCACATGGCTTTCATGTTATTTTGATTCTCGCTCCTTTCATAGTTCACATCCATTGCTAAGGAGGAAGTAAACATTTCCGCATAGTTTTAATTAGCTCACCCTCAAGATTGTAGTGAACTATTAGGAATACAGCTGTCCAGCTAGAATGGGTATAATGCTGGTGACTTTTTTTGTAAATATTTAATTTATTTTTATTTTATGTGTTTGGCTGTTTTGACTTCATGTATGTATGTGTACCATATGTGTGCCTAATACCTATGGAAGCCAGCAGAGCTCGTCAGATCCCCTAGAACTGGAATTATCAATGGTTGTTAACCACTTTGTGGGTGCTGGGAACCAAACTCGGGTCCAATGCCAGAGCAGCCAGTGCTCTTAACTTCTGAGCAACCTTCAGCCCACACTAGTGACTATGAAGTGTTTATGAAAAGGTTCATAATTCATTATTGGTCCCATAGTCTCACTATGTGAGACAGAAGAGTCACACTAGCGGCTACTGAAGTCAGAAGTCATGAATGAGCTGTTTTCATTGGAATGTAACAGAATGCCATGCATTTGGTACCAGGTCCTGATCTCAAGTGGAAGAGATGTTGTTTTGCTCTCTGGTGTCAGTATGTACTTGATTTTACAGCCAGGATTTATAGTATGCTCTTACCTTCACTATAGAAATGATCCCTGTGCCCTGTGTCCCCATGAGAGGACAAGGTGACTAGATGCTAGAATGTGATTTATTGTTGGCAGGGCCCATTATGATTGACCTGGGATTCATGTGTAGGGAGTTGTGCACTCAGCTGTAGTATGGAATGCGGGGCCCCTTGTTTGTCCCAGCCCCATAGTAGGGAGGAGCGGGCCCTTTATTTCGTCCTGCCCGGCTCCCGGCCATCCGGCTAGTTTATACCTGAAATAACCACACCAAAATTATGTTAATTAAACACTGCCTGGCCCATTACATCAAGCCTCTTCTTGGCTAACTCTCACATTTTGCTTTAACCCATATCTAGTAATCTGTGTATCACCACGGGGTCGTGGCTTACCGGAAAGATTCTAATCTATATCCATCTCAGGCCGGGGACTCATGGTGTCTGCCATACTGTCTTCTTCCCAGCATTCTGTTCTGTCTACTCTGTCCACCTAAGGGTTTGCCCTATCAAAAGGCCAAGGCAGTCTCTTTATTCAACCAATGAAAGCAACACAAATGCAGAAGGACCTCCTATACCACTCAGCCCTACCTTAGTGGAAAACTGGACATTTTCTCCATGTTTTCCCACCAGAAACTTATCACAGGCTTATTATTGTTCCTGTTTTCAACAAATCTATTCCCAAAACTTTAGATATGTCTATCATCAAAGAAAGATGCATGGTGGATTCCACATGGAAAGAGCTGGCTGGGGGCCAGGTTGGCATTTGAAACCAGAGATCTTCTCTCATTGCAGTGTCTCAGATTTCTCAAGTAGCTTGCTGTTCTGGAGATTCTGAATTTACAAGGAAGGATTTCAGGGAGGATGCCTGAAGGCACTGCTTGCTCATCTTAACTGAAAGTGAGCACAGTCTCCCGCCTCCACCGCCGTGGTTGGCAGATAAGAGAACAGGAGTCTCTCAAAGTTGCATTCACCTGAGATGGTCCATCCCTGTTTTAGGAACAATTGGCATCACCCTTAGAACTCACTGGCAATGAGTCAAGCATCCTAAATTCCTCCAGAAGTGAATTTGGAGGAAGGAGCTATCCAGAGGAAGCCACAGAGCCAGGCTCTCAGCTTTGCTCTTATGTGGAGGTATAACGTTTATCATTTTTGTTTAAAACCTTGATTTATCACACTCTAGGAGCAGAACTCGTGATGTGTTTTCATTTTACCTAGCAGAATGTCTTGCCTGCAGGCACACAGAACGTTGAATTAAAACTTTTAATACTCTGGGGTAAAATCTGCTGGTTTTAATAAGAGGCAAAGGCTCATTTGGATCTTTTCGTCATTACACGAAGGAGCCGAGTTCCTGTTTATCATGTTGATTGCTTTGTTCCGGGCGCATGGCATTGAAAAGGAGATGGGTATCAGGGCACACATGGCCTGCAATGCACAGTAAATCTGAGGATCTGTCAACAGATGTGCTCTCTCTCCCAGGTAATTGTCTAACTATCTCCTCTTTCATCTGTAGCCAACACATTTTTTTGCAAATGGAGATTGTTGACAAATGCATCACGGTATGAAAATGGTTTAGAAGGGAAATGAAGCAGAGTGCCGAACAGTATCAGTGAGGTCATCAGCCTCAAAAACATAGATGTCATGGTGGTCAAGTCTTCCTGGACGGCAGACGCTGTGCTCGTTGCCTCCAGTGTCTCTGTGCATTTATTCGTTCATGAGAACCTTCATTACAGACACCATTACTATCCATTTCCAGAGCACAGAAAACAAGAAGGCTTGACTAATCAAATGGCTTGCATATGGTCAGAAAGGGTTTATTCCAGAAATCTGATACTCAACTCAAATCACCCACCAATTCACTCTGCATTTTACAAAATAGAGTAGATACCAATGCCTGACTTCTTCCCTCCTGGCACACAGTTGGGATGGAGCCAATCAGAGACCAGCTTCTGCTTGAGAGCCATGACACAGGCACAGGTGTGAATGAGGTCGCTCTAGATGTGAGCGGAGGTCCCAGTTATCATGACATAGAAATGTAAGAATTCTTCTCTTTCTTAAATAGGCAGTTGTGTGTGTGTGTCTGTCTGTCTATCTGTTCATGTGCATGTGTGTGTGTGCAGATAGACATGTGTGTGAAGGCCAAAGGTTGACAGGGGTATCTTTCTCAGTCACTGTGTGACTTATTTTCTGAGACAGGCTCTCCCACTGAACCTGGAGCCTCGCATTTCAGTGGAGTGACTGGCCAGGAAGCCTCCCAATGCTCCTGGCATCATTTCTCCAGGACTGAGATTCCAGACACATGACAACATGAGGATCTAGACTCAGGTCTAACAGTTGTACATTTGACATCTTATTGACTGAGCCTTCTCCCAAGCCCAAGAATCTTTCTCTCTGTAAATGAAGACCATGAAGGATACAGCTGTTATTAGTGCCTGCATTCCCCTCATAGATGGGCATTTCCCCACACATCATCTCACTGACCTGTCCTTATGCTAAGCACTGTGGGCTGCAGGGGATGGATGACCTCATAGCTCATTTTCACCCGGCTGTCTAAACACCTGGCTTTGAGAACTTGAACAGCTGATGACGTGCCTCTGAGCCCTGTTTTGCTCATCTTGGTGAGCCACACTTACCACACCTGGCAGGGTTTTTTGTGTGTGTGTGTGTGTGTGTGTATGTGTGTGTGTGTGTGTGAAACGACAATGAGATGGTATTAGCAAAGAGAATTTGAAAATGATCTAAAGAATCAAGCAGAAGTGTCGCCTTCCCTAGCACCATCCTGTCATCACACACGTCAGTGGCAACACATGGATACTGTGTGCTTCTGGCATGCATATTTCCCACCAATTCACAAGTGGTTGGAATCAAAATCGATGGAGACGACTGTGCTTCTAGTCATCCAGAAACAGCCTTTCCTTTGCTTGTAATTGAAGCACTGACATAGTTTACGCAGGGTTTTCAGCATTTTTGACTTTTAAGCAGAGCGAGTTTGTTTCATTTGAAAACGTTTCTTGTTTATCTAGTGTGAACTAGGTGTTGCCAATTGGTTTTGAAGCAAAAATAGTTTCTAATTCTTATGAGCTTACGTTGAAGGAGCAAAAGTAGCCACATTGATGTAGCCATCCATCTACTCATCCTACCATCCATCATATCACCTCTCATCCATTCATCCGTCTGCCCGCTCCTCACACCCTATCATACAGCATTCCATCTACCCACCCATTCATCTACTCATCTATCCACCTAACCGCCCACCCTTCATCCATCCTCCATCCGTCATTCATCCTTCCTTTAATCATTCTGCCCACCATCCATCCTTTCTCCTATCCTCTCATCTACACACCCATTAAGCTATCACCTTTTGATTATCGTGCTCATCTATTGATTTTTCCAACATCATCATTTCTTCCAGCTATTAATCACTCTATCAATGAGCTAATTTGTAATATGAAACAAAAAGCACATGGTATTGAGCATATTTGATATCTAAGAAGACTCCAGAATGATGGTAGCATTGAATTTAAACAAGAGCAGGAGGGATTGACAGAAAGTAGAGTAGATATTTATGAATGAGCTACCTTGCAACAGGCAAGCTGCTGACAACTAAGGCCATGGGGGTTAATAAAGCAAGGGTTATTATTCTCAGTTTCCTTGACAAATTTGTGAAATATGTCAGGCCTGGATTTTGAATGATTCTAATGATGATACTGTAAGTTAAAGGGCAGGGTAGGATAGTGTCGTGGTTCAAGGATGTAGAGATTGAAGTATTCTCGGGGGGTACTATTTCATGTAGAGTAAGTGTTAGACAAGAAAATATGAATCGTGCATGGAGGAGAATCATCCGAGGAGTTCATGCTTTTCCTCTAATCTCTGAGCTGCCCACATTGTATTAATTTATCAAAAGGAGGTAAAGTACAGAGAGATGTTTTTTTCCCTTGACTGGATAAAGTATTCAGACTTGTGACTGTTTTCAAACCATGTTACTTGGAAGGATTAAAACAGGAGTAGAATCAGCTCTCTGTCCTGTAGAGCGGATGGATCTTAAAAAAACGAAGCACTGAACAATGAACGTGAAAATGACAGCCTGGGATGCGCACAAAAGAAGAAAATTCTAATTTCAAATTGTGCAGTCCAGGCAACAGAGCTAAGCAGAAATGAAAGGCTTTGTAGAACCCTCGTGCCATAGTCTAATTTTGCCCATAAAACACCCGCCCACTTGAAGATCAGATTTAAAAGTCCTTAACCTTTGAAAATCTGTATTAGAACAACTGTCAGCATAGTTCTGAGGGGACGGCTGAGAACTGGGTGCCAGGTCAGTGAAAGCCGGCTTGCTCTTCTGCAGTGTTCAGTATTTCTAAACTACACACTGACTTCTGTGAGTACCAGGAATTTGCCAAAGCCAGTCAGTGCTCTGGATGTTACAAGGTAGCGTTAAGAGTCACTTGACTTTCCATTCCATTTTGGCAGCTTCTGGCAGGAAAGCCACAGAAACGGAATGACTACACAGGGTAGGAGAATAGGGACTTTGCTGTCTGGCAGCTCTGAGTTCAAATCCCAGAGCAATCACTTAACAACTACAGAGCCTATGGGGACATTCTGTTCTTCTCCACCAAGTCTCAACTTTGGTCTTTCATGTGAAAATAATACCAGCCTTAAACATATTTTCTATGCTGTAAAACTAGTAACCACAGACTTCGTGGCCTTGAAACAACCCCTGTGTGTTTTCCCACAGCATCAGTTGGTCAGAAGCCTGGGCAGTCTGCTTAGCTGTGTCCACTGCTTTGGTTTCCAAGAGGCTGACATTCAAGTTTGAATTGTACCAGCTTCTTCTTGTCATCTGGTGTTTCTCTTTCAGGTCACATGGTTGTTGGCAGAACTGCAAGACAGACCCCCATGACTCTTAGTGAGTGTCAGCTTTAGTTCCTAATCTCCCGAGCCTGCCAGAGATGCTGGCCACATGGTTTTCTGTGAGTCTTCTCTATCCACAGTGGCGTACACATTCAAAGCTAACAGCAGCAGCTCTCTGACCTCCAGCCTCTCTTTTAAAGGAACCACTCACTAGTCTTCCTTTTCATTAGCATAAATAAGATCAGCTGATTAAATGTCTTAATTACGTTTGCAAAGTTCCTTGATCTTTGCCAGATTCTACAGCTAATAATCAAGTAAAAAGTTTGGCTCACATCCACAGGGATGGAGATGGGGCCTGGCATGGAGCAGGGAGTGATCAAAAGGATCTCAGAACTCTGTCTACTACAGGGCTGTTATCTTCTCTGCTCTTTTCCTTGGGATCAGGAGAGATCACAAATACATTACAGAAGATTTAGACAGGCTGCACTTCACCAAAACTTAGATTCTTGGTGGTTTACATGAACTAATTGTCAGAACATTGATATCTTTTGGCCACACTATACATTTTGGCAGAGTACAGGAAAGGAGATTCAGTTTCCTAACGAAGGAGTTTCACCTTTTCTCTGTCTTGTGGAAGATGTGGAAAACTGGGTGGATACTTTTCCCTCTCACAATGCCCTTCTTGTAGCTAGAGAAAAGGTTCTGCAATTAGGAGTACTTGCTACCCTTGCAGAGGGGCTAGGTTTCGTTCCTAGCACCCACACAGTGGCTCACAACCATTGGTAATCCAGTTCCAGGGACTCTGATGCTTTCTTCAGGCCTCCACTTGCAATGGACACATGTGATCCACTTACACATACATAGGCAAAAGAAAAGAGAATGATTTCCTTAGCTTCATACATGTTGGAAGAAATAATCGGGTACAATAATCATGGGGAGCGTATGTCAAGCAGAAGCCTTTGCATAGATATGGTTTCTGTGCTTCTAGTGCTCATCAATGAGATGCCTTGATTGCTTGTTGAAAGGTTGTAATGAATAAATATGCCAGATCAAAGGGCTGGATCTCCCGTTCTACTCTCATGCCTCAGACCCAGCTGCTAAGACTGCCACTGTGACTAGGCAAAGTTGCAGGAGGTAAAGCGAAACTTCTGTGTAAAGTCACACAGTGGGTCTGTGTGGGAGGGTCCACCTGTATTTCTGTGCTTTGATTGGTTAAATAAAGAGCTGCCTGGCTTATAGTTAAGTCAGCCCTTAGGTGGGCGGAGGAGACAGAACGGAAGTTCTGGGAGGAGAAGAAAGGAAGTGAGCAGACGCCACGAGCCACCGTTGCAGATGGATGCAGGTTAGACCTTTCCGGTATGTCACCACGTGGTGACTTATAGACTTTTATAATGGGTTAGTTTATGAAGTGAGGGCTAGCCAGGAAAAGGCTAGTGATAATAAGCCAGGCAGAGTTTAAATGAATACCGTCCTCACGTGGTTATTTCGGGTGCAGGCAGCCCGCCGCTGAGCGGGCCAATGGCTGGCAGCTGGGGAACACAACATGCACCTCTCCTCCCCCTAATTACAACAGGTCTGACACAAACTAAGGGTTCCTGACCTTGGTATTTCAACATTTAAGCACCAGTGGATTCCAATCAGTCAATCATAATGTGAATCTTCCAACTAAAGACAATAGCAACAAAACAATAACAAACACATTTTCAGGCTGGGCCGATGGCTTAGTGGGTAAATCACTGGCCCCAGGAGTGCAAGAATATAAATTTCACATCTCCAGAACCCACATAAAGCCAGGCCGTGTATAGTATGTACCTGTAATCCCAGATCTCTGGTGGGAGAGATGGGATGGGAGGCAGAGACTCCTTGGAAATCTGTGTGTTCTCAGCCTAGAGTACTCAAAGGTCAACAAGAGACTGTGTCTTAAGGTGGAAGGTGGAAGGCTGGCACCTGAGGCTGTCTGAACTCCACAGGCTCCAAGGCACAAGTGTGTTCTTGTGTATATGTATATGCACACCAGAGAGATTAAAGACACAATGTCATGGTCATCTGCGGAGGCAGAAGGAACCCTGTCCAAAGTCACATTGTTGTGCTCATATGCAGAGCAGAAGGACCTCTATCCAAAGACACATTGTTGTGGTCATCTATGGAGGCAGAAGGACCCCTATCCAAAGACACATTGTTGTGGTCATCTGTGGAGGCAGACGGACCCCTGTCCAAAGACACATTGTTGTGGTCATCTGTGGAGGCAGACGGACCCCTGTCCAAAGACACATTGTTGTGGTCATCTGTGGAGGCAGAAGGACCCCTGTCCAAAGACACATTGTTGTGGTCATCTGTGGAGGCAGACGGACCCCTGTCCAAAGACACATTGTTGTGGTCATCTGTGGAGGCAGAAGGACCCCTGTCCAAAGTCACATTGTTATGCTCATATGCAGAGCAGAAGGACCCCTATCCAAAGTCACATTGTTGTGGTCATCTGTGGAGGCAGAAGGACCCCTGTCTGAAGTCTGTTATAATTTCCACTCTGATGATAACATGCAAGCATCAACTGAGTCTGGGTTTGTGCTAAAGTGAAGTAAAACCAGATGCAGAAGGCAAAAGTTGTGTGAAG
This sequence comes from Dicrostonyx torquatus, assembly GCA_028555095.1. Classification (NCBI taxonomy): domain Eukaryota; kingdom Metazoa; phylum Chordata; class Mammalia; order Rodentia; family Cricetidae; genus Dicrostonyx; species Dicrostonyx torquatus. The sequence continues at coordinate 7,454,721 of JAQHUG010000040.1, forward strand.
CCACCCATATGTTGTCTTTAAAATGTTCCCCCCAAAAGCAGAGAGCAGACTGGAGCTTACAAGAAGTCGTGCACCAGGATGGCATTATTAGAAGATGCTGGTGTGAGGGTACAAAGTTAGCTCATGTTATTTTTGCATTCTGGAAAGTCAATGGTTCAGAATTACATTGTATACACTTGAAATTTGCTAGGAGCTGAGCTCTTAAGGCTTCTTAGCACATTAAAAAAATAGTGACAGAGATGTTAATTAGATTCTAATTAGTTGGTAACCACTTCACAATGTATAGAAATCTCAAGACACTATACTATGCATTTTCAATGGTGTGGTATGAGCCCGCTTGCTTGTTTGGCAGCTTGGCAGCTCAGATCCAAAATAATCACTCAGAAAGTATATTATTTAAAATACTTCTTGGCCAATGACTCTAGTGTATTTCTAGCAAGCTCTTACATTTTAAATTAACCCATTTTTATTATTTTATATTTTACCACAAGGCTCATGGCCCATTGGCAAGTTTCTGGCTGGCAGCTTGCGTCTTTCTCCTCTGGTGGCTCCATGGCATCTTACTGACTCCTCCTTCTCTCTCCCAGCATTCATTTCAGTTTTCCTTACCTAGCTCTGTTCTGCTAAACCTCTGGCAGAAACAATTTCTTTATTCATTAACCAATAAAAGCAACAAATAGACAGAAGGACCTCCTACGCCATTTAATGCATGTCCTCTTCTTTGAGAACTCCTTAATACATATTTTTAAAAGATGGAATGGTTTATAACTTCCAGGATTGTGGGCTTCTGGAGCAGGCTAGAAATGAGCCTGAGAGATCAAGTGAAGGCAATTGGGCCTTGGATTCTCTTGTGGTTCACAGTGTTGGCGTCATCATGTGATTCCAAGAGACAGAGGCTACCGTTGTTTCACGCTCCGGCTAGTACAGGAGTTCTTACTGGCATAAACAGTTTTGGGTACCGAAGAACCTAAGAGGCAAGGCTCAAAGGTAGTCCTCAGATCTCAAGCTAAAAAGCCAAGTCCTCATTGCACCCATGTCACAGGCTGTGGTTGCCATTGAGAGCTGCTGTGATAGGCCTGCTCGTCCGGTTCTGTGAGATCTACCTCTCTCCCAGCTTCTGTCTTTCTGTTGATCTAGACATAGGATTGTTCTGCCCTTTTGGGGGTCACTGTAGGGTCCTGACAGCCTTTACTGTTTGATGCTTTGACCACACTGCAGGCAGCTGGAAAGAGAAACCAGAAAGAACTCCGAGATGTGGCCTTCCTCACTTGTCTGTTCACCTCCCAAAACTTGGTCTTAAATCTCATTTCACAGCCACGAATCCTAGAGTAAGCTTCAAGGGATGATGGGAGATGCAGCCTTGTTAAGCCTGTTGATGCTAACCCTGGTAACTTGGAGTTTGGTGAGGAAGTTCATATTTTAGATATTAAACCTGTCCTGTGAAAGGGGTGCTTTGTAGAAACACTGTCCATTTAAAAATAAACTGGGACTCAGAAATATACCTCTAGAGAAATTTTACTTTATTTTGAAGGTGGATCAAGAATCTGTTCTCTTGTGTCCCATCCTCATCCATTCTCCCCATTGCTGATACCCTCCAGGATTCTGATGCTTTTGTTAAAGCTAAGAAAGTGCTGGTGCCTCACCATGAGCTGCACTCCAGGCTTCACCTGAACTTCACCCTCTTTCCCATCGATGCATTTCTTTATCACATGTGCTGGCAAGGTTGTGTCAGCTTGACGCAAGGCAGCAACGTTTAGGACAAAGGCACCTCAACAGAGAAAATGCTCTCACCAGAGTGGCCTGTAGGAAGGCCTGGGTGTATTTTCTTAGTTGATGTTGATGGAGGAAGGCCCAGCCCACTGAGTGTGGACACCCTCGGGCTGGTTGTCCTAGATGACTTAGGAAAGCAAGATGAGAAAGTCATGAAGAGCAAGCCAGTAGGCAGCGCTCCTGTGGTCTCTGCATCAATCCCTGCTGCCATGTTCCTGCCGTGTTTGAGTTCCTTCCCTGATTTGCTTCAGGGATGGACTGTGATGTAGACATCTAAGCAAAACAAAACCTTTCCTCTCTAATGTTGTATAAGGCGGGACCAGCGGGCTGTGTCCTGCCCGGCTCCTGGCTACATGGCCGCACGTCCACATGGCTATACCTGGAATACACAAATCACACACAAGCTGGATTCATTTAAATTCTGCCTGGCCCATCATCACCAGTCTCTTCTTGGCTAGCCCTCACATCATAAACTAACCCATTATAAAAGTCTGTATGTCACCACAAGGTGGTGACTTACCGGAAAAGTCTAACCTGCATCCATCTGTGGCGGGAGCCTCATGGCGACTGACTCACTTCCTTTTCTCTCTCACCACCTTCCGTTCTGTCTACTCTGCACACCTAAGGGCTGTGTCCTATCTTACAGGCCAGGCATCCTTTTTATTTAACCAATCAAAGCACAGAAATACAGAAGAACCCTCCTACTTTACTCTAAGTTGCTTATGATCATGGTGTTTTATCATAACACTAAGACAGCACATCTTCCACAACTCACATTGAGATGCTTTCTCAGATTACATTTGTGTATTGAGCCTTTGACAGCTCGGCATCTTGACACTCAGCTATTGGTCAGTTGAGATTTTTTTGGTGTGTTTTATGCCTAACATCTTGAGGGAGAACGCTACAAGAGTGCAAAACCGTTCTTGTCTCAGCCTTCATAAGGGTTCATGACATCTATAAGATGCTCACCTTACCTAGGCTCATCCCTGGCTAGGTCATATTTTTACATTTCTAAAGTCGCTTTACCCACCTTACCCATATGCTGTTATTTAGAGGTGGATCATTCTCTTTAGCCCATACTCCAAAGTGTCCGTGTGGCAAGGGCAGGGACCAAGATCCATTTTCTAGAGGGGAAAGAGTTACATGTAGTATGCTGATTAGTTTTAACTCAGCACAGTCAGGAAAGAAAGTCTTGATAGAGGAGTTATCTAGATTAGGTTGTTTCATGAATACACATGTGGGAAATAGACTTGAGTTTTAACTGGTGTAGAAAATCCTGACTCATTATGGGCAGCACCATTCCCTAGGCAAAAGAGTCATGAGCAATGTAAATGCTGAAAAACTGGGCTGAGCAGAAGCAAGAAAGAAGCAGGACTCAAAGCGTTTCTTCCCTCTCTGCTGTCAACTATGGATGGGATGTTTGGAGTTCCTATCTTGACTTCCCAACGATAATAGACTGTTAGCCTGGAACTTAAACCCAAGAAACCTCTTTTCATTCCTCTGCTGCTTTAGGTCATGGTATGTATCACAGCAGCAGAGATGAAGTTAGAACAGGTAGCACCAAGAATTCCCAGCAATATGTTGTCTCTCTTCTCTCCTTGATTAATCAACTATATCGGCTTAGAACTAGTTAATTTTTTAAAGTTTTCTTTTTTAATCTTTTGGTCTTTTGTTGTTTTTGTTGCATGTATGCCTGCAGACCAGAAGAGGGCGCCAGACCTCATTACAGATGGCTGTGAGCCACCATGTGGTTGCTGGGAGTGGTTGCTCTTTGGAAGAGCAGGCAGTGCTCTTAACCGCTGAGCCATCTCTCCAGCCCCCGGAACTAGTTATTTTTATTTTATACATTTGTTGATAATCAGTACTAAATCGTCGTATTTCTGACATTGTTCCAGCTTTGGATATTGGAAGGTCCCTCCGCCAGCTTTGTTGACTCTCGACAGGGATCTGTCCTTTTTTTTACTGACTTTATGAACTTTCTTAATTTATACAGGGACAATGAGGATACTGGCTCATCTTGAACTTTCCTTGCCCCAGCCTTAGAACCAGCCATTTCTCCAAGGAGCCCTAATTCCTTTTATTGTCCGGTAGCACTAAAACCCAAGATCTGAACACCAGGTGCACTTTGAGTTTTATGATGCCAGCTGAATGCTGACTGACACGATGGATATAGTTCCATGAAATTATGGGCATGGCTGTCAGTGGGGACTTACAGTATCATAGCCCAAAATGGGCTTCAGTGATGATCATTGGGGTTGTCTATGTGTCTTCTCATTTATTCTATCACTGGTACAAGTGGGAGGTATATTATGTCATATAATGCCACACATTATTCATGAGAGAGTGGCATCTAATAGATGCTTGTGGCATGTGTCTTGTAAGACACAATGAGGTGTTTTGATAAGACTTATTTATTTGTATGTATGCAGGTGTTTTGTGTGGGTGTTTGTGTGCACCATGACAGGTGTTTTGTGTGGGTGTATATGTGTGCACCATGACAGGTGTTTTGTGTGGGTGTATATGTGTGCACCATGCCAGGTGTTTTGTGTGGGTGGATATGTGTGCACCATGACAGGTGTTTTGTGTGGGTGTATATGTGTGCACCATGACAGGTGTTTTGTGTGGGTGTANGGGTGTATATGTGTGCACCATGACAGGTGTTTTGTGTGGGTGTATATGTGTGCACCATGACAGGTGTTTTGTGTGGGTGTATATGTGTGCACCATATGAATCCAATGCCCTCAGAGTCAGAGGAGAACATTGGATTCCCTGGAACTAGAGTTATACATGGTTGAGAACCACCATGTTGGGAACTGAACCCAGGTTCTCTGCAAGACCAGTCAATGCTCTTAACTGTTGAGCCACCTTCTAACCCCCCCAAACTGAAGCATTTTAAAGACATGTTTTCCAGATTTTTCCGCTTTTCATGGCCACACGGTGCCCTATAAGAAACTCTTCTGCGAAAAACTTGCTTCCAAGTTAGACACAAAGTCCTTGGTTTCCTCAGGAAATCAACAAAATGGCTAAGTTCCTCCTACGTTCCAGATAGTGCTCTGTCTGGGGCCTGGACATCAGAGGATGGGCATAAAAGTTCCCCGTAATTAGGTCATTTGTATCCTTGCAGATAAGAAAATAAACAACAACAACAACAAAAAAGGGCATTTAATAGAGTATTAAATACTGTGCATAAAGTAGGATTTTTCTAAGTCATGCTTGGTGAAAAGTAGCTCAGTAGGTGGTTGGTTGAGAATCATGCTTCCCTTAGGACCTGGTGGGCACAAAGAAGTCATGCAAAGACAGTACAAACACTGCATCAGGGAAGAATCTAGATTCGAATGGTCTTGACACGGTCTAGGAAATATAATAAACACCAGTGGGACAGAACTGGGGAGGCTTGGGTGTATGGAAGGAGAGAAAGTCAGGGAGTGTGCAAAGGTTCAATAATCAAAGTTTCCATAGGGCTTGCAATCGTGGGTATTCATTATTTATCTCTCAGATCCGCGCAAAGCCATTGGGACAGTTTGTCAGGGGAGATACACAGTCTGGTGGGAACTATAAAATTTTTCTTTTTCACATTTTGTGGAAGACTCTATGCTTCCTAGTTCGTCAAAGTTAGGAAACTATTGATTGCAATCTCTGCTCTTATTTTTGCTATGTCAGAATCTGAAAGGGAAAGGGAAAGGGAAAATAAGTAGCATGATTCTGAAGTACCATCTGCTGATTGTCAGACCTACTCCCATTCAGAGGTGTTCCATATGGAAATGAATGCAAATCTCGGGAAGCCAGAGCTGAGGGCAGCAGCTGTGAGCTGGAGGGCAGGCCTGAGAGCACAGAAACAAGTGGAATGCTTGCCCCCTGCGGGTGTGAAGTGTCCTAGAAAGATGCGGGGTCATGGACATCAAGATCCTTGGATGTTTCTTGGGGGCAATTGGAGATAGAGAGGGCTTATGCACAAATGAGCTACCGTGTGGAGGAGAGAGAAATATGCCTTCTGGTGTGGGGCTGAAGAGCGGGAGGGTAGGAGTGTTAGGGTAGGAAATGGCACTTTGAAAGGGTTCAGATTTAACTTTTGATTCACGAGTTCCTTTGGTAAATCAACCTCCCTTTTGGTCTATAAGTTGGGGGCAGCCTAATGAACTTCCAAATGTGATGATCAAGGACAGGACTGAGCAAAGACTTCTCAACACAGCAGCAATACTTGGGATGATGGCAATGATTTGGGAGTCAGTCCTGGGACAGAGTGAGCAAGAAGACAGATAGGAAAAGACTTGAAAATCCTCAAACGTCATCCTTGGAAAGGGGAAAATAACGAGGGTCAGCTGGCAGAAGAAAGAGGAAAAGGGGGCGTAAAGAGAGAGGTGTAGCATGAGGGCCGGCTTGTTGGGATTTCTATCCTGCCCAGCTCCCACAGCCATTAAACCCCAAAGAAATCACACAGAGAAGTCTATATTAATGATAAACTGATTGACCCATTAGCTCAGGCTTCGTATTAGCTCTTATAACTTATATTAACCCATCATTCTTATCTATGTTAGCCACATGGCTCAGTACCTTTTTCAGCGGGGCAGGTCACTTCCTGCTTCTTCCATGATCTGGGCAGAACTGACACACCTTTAATCCCAACACTTGGGAGACAGAGGTAGACTGATCTCTGTGACTTCAAGGTGTGGTAGCACAGAGGGGGAGAGTCGACATGCCAGGAGAAGCTGAGCTTGATGGTGGTGAGGATGGTAACAGATATTCACAACATGTAGACTGCCTACAACCCTCTACATTTGTGACAGGGCTCGTACCCTGTAGATTGACATCTTGGATAAGTTGTTAGCTCTTTCAGTCCTCAGTAATGCTGAATTCTGACTTTAGCCCCTTTAATTTTCCTCCACGTTTTCTTTTGTTGATGACTCAAGAGCTTCAATCCAGACTTATGTGAGGTTTTTCTCACCTGCACACTGAGGTTGAGATTTAGATGTTCTCATAAAGATTACTCTGTCAATATGGCTTGCCACCAAGACCATGGCTTGCAACTATTGCTGCTCAACTTGCTGTCTGCCTGGGACAGGATTCGCCACATCTCTCTACCGTACAGTTGCTCCATTATTCTTTTCACATTGTACTCGGTGGAAAGAAAGTGCTGTGCTTGGCTCATTCTCACTTTGCACACAGTCTGCACTTTCTCATCAAAAGACTCTTCTGTATGGAAGAGACTTCTCTTCTGCATGCTTCTTTATCCTGACTTCTCTACATTCAGTTATTCAGTTGATGATCTATATCAGTACATATTTTGAAACAGGTCTGTAGTTTTATATTTTGGTTAGAACCAAAACAAGTTAGATTGCTATATAATTCATAGACACAAAACTACCTCAGTTCCTTTTTCCAAAAGACTGATTATGTGTGTTTTGTGTGTGTGTGTGTGTGTGTGTGTGTGTGTGTGTGTGTGTGTGTGCATACACATGTAGTACTTGGAGAGGCCAGAAGCGTTGGCTCTCTGGGATCTGAAGTTGCAGGCAGTTGTAAGACACCTGATGTGGATGCAGAAAATGGGCACAGGACCTCTGCAAGAGACACAAGTCCTCTTAACCCCAGCCATTCCTCCATCTCCTCCCTCAGTTTTCTAAATAGTTATATATAATTTTCTTAAATATGTATAGGTACCATCAATTAATTTGCTGCTTATAGTCAATCTATTAGTTGTTGTGGGTGTTCGATTTATTTAGCCAATGACTTTGGGGTGACTTGCCATGGGCATAGTTTTCTCTGGACATGTGACCAAATGAAATGGAGAAGAAGGGTCCTGTGCACTCTCTTGGGTGATTGGAGCCAGAGCTGGTATCAGAGAGGCATCTTGTGGTTGGTCCTCACCACCCTTGGGAGAACCATGGAACTGCAACAGCCGGATCAGCAGAGTAATCTACCTTCTTCTTTATTTGTGAGTCTGTTCTTCCTATGCATCCCTTAATAAACTGTTTAACAGACTTTTGTGGATTTTCACTTCAATTAGCTGCCCATTTTACATAGATAAAGTTTTGTAAACAGTCTTACAAATAATATCAGAGATTCAAGGAAATGTCTAAGATCCAACTTCTCTCCTTCATATTAACATGAAAATTTTCTAAGGAGCCGATCACACTCCCCTGGCTTAAGTGATGTTATGATGTTCACATAAAAGCTCTCCAAAGACCCAGCATGATCCCAGTCTCACGGGATTCCAGATTGTTTTCCCAGTGGCAGCTGGATGCACAGGGCTTCCTTCGCAGAGCACAGGAACCTGAGCTGGTGCTGCATCCGCACGTGTTGCCTCTAGTGCCTCTTTAAGGGACCACAGTATAGCCACTGATGTCTCGTGTAATGATTGTCTAAATGAATAGCGCAGCATGCGTGCTGACTTCGACTCCTTCTTGTCATCTTATCCCATTAGTTATCATTGGCCTTCTGTCATGATACCCGGTATTAGCAACAAAGCAAGTGCCACTTAGTGGCCACCTGGGATACTTTGTGAGGGAGCCTGAATGTGTTTAAGTTGAGATGCCCTATATTAGATCTCAGCAAGAGCATTGCAATGTGTTTATAAAACATTATATGCCACACAGTGCTTTCACAGCTGAGCAACCCTTTCTAGCCTGGTCGCCAGCCAGCTGCTGGGGTAAGTGTGCAGGCAGAATTTAAGACTCGTGTGACCATCTCTGCATCGATGCTATGGTTGGCTGGGATTGATGTGGGAGTGTTCTCCTGTATTTTGTATTACTCTTATTGGTTGAATAAAGAGCTGCCTGGCTTATAGTTAGGTCAGCCCTTAGGTGGGCGGAGTAGACAGAACAGAAGTTCTGGGAGGAGAAGAAAGGAAG
>JAQHUG010000040.1:7468011-7481404 GCA_028555095.1 Dicrostonyx torquatus
CGTGGGGGGTGTCTCCCTTCCCCAGTGTTAATTACACCGATGATGTGTGCTTTTTATTATTCCTGCACCAGGCCAGAATGGTTCCCATGCAGCTTTTCATCCAGCTCCTTCCAACTGTAACGTTTATTCTAAGGAGGTATTTCTCTGCTATTAACTTTATACTTATAAGAGTTCCTGCTTGAAAAATGATCTAGTAATTTAACTCTTTAGATTTCATAGCTCCAAGGAGAACACGCTAGTCACTGACAGGCATAGCATGTTTTTTTTTCCCGCGCTACATCTAACTCCATCTCAGGGCACTAGAATCAGGGGAAATCAATGGAAGGCTAAGTTTGTATCTCTTGGGGACCAATGCCGTGGGCTGTAAGTGATTTGTTTTAGCAATTACTTTTGCATTCTATCCTAATAAGGTTCTATGGAGTCAGCTCTGGAGTGGGAAAAGCGGCTAGGTTTAGTTAGTATGTTTTAGGGAAAACAATTTTTCTCTGCCACAGTTGTCAATACTGCCTGAAAGGTGGCTAAATCCACCTCAGCAAGGTGAGTAGTCCTCTGTTATAGAAGGGAAAGGGAAGAAGAAGGAAGAAAGAAGGAAGACAGAACAGAGGGAGGGAGAGGAAGAGGGGGAACAAGGAGGGATGGAGACAGAAGGGAAGGGGAGTGGAAGAGAGAAATTAGAGAAAAGTTTGCTGGCTGCCACATACACATGTGGGTTAATTTTAAATTATATTGAATTTTGTTTTTTTTTCTTTCAAAATTGGATAATGAAAACTAAAATATATTCTCTAAAATAGTCTCCATTCCTTTGGGAAATGCATGTTTGCAAACACTTTGTGTTTTTCCCTCGTACTTGTTTGGAGGAGCCGAGAGGCTGCCCTCTGAGAACAGAGGGGATTGTGACCGGGAAAGCTGCTCTGCTTCATTTCCCTGCAGAGAATTGTGAGAATTCCTGACTAATTTCTGATTATTCATGAAAAGACTTAAATAACTCCCGATAAAGCCCTTAGCTGCTAAATTTCCACAGGCAACTTCAGATGCCTTTTTCTTTTTGCTAAGTTGAAGGGGACTTTTTCATCTTCCTAATGCATTTATTCATTTTTTCCCCATTTGCCTCTTGTCAACAGCGTACCATATATTTCCTTTATATTTAAATCTATGGGTGTTCCTTTGGAGATTTTTTTTCCTCCTTAAGAAATAAAATGTGAAATCAAATCCACGTTATGCCTCTACGTGCAAATGTGCTGTAGGGGATATCAGTTCTGCGAGTCCCCGAGCTCCCTAATGACGAAAGGGACCCACTAATGGCAAAACCACGAAGGTGAGAGGACAAAGGTCTGGGATGGGGACGTTACCAGGTAACAGCTCACCCACTTCCAACATGATGGACGCTACAAAGAGTTGGGTTGTAGAATAGCTATTTCCTCCAGATCGCAACATTCCCTCCCAGGGGAATTACAGAACTCTCATGAGACTCAAAAGAAATGGCAGCCTTGGAGGCCCACAAGACAAAGGAGGCCACTCTCTGAAGCTATGCAGGAAGTAGTCTCTCTTCTGAGGAAACGGTGACTCTTCAAAGGAGCTGCCTGTGGGTCGCTCAGGGAACGTCAATGAGGCAACTTTCGTGCCGGGGTGGGCTTTGGACGATGTACCTTCCACTGTCATGTATTGACCTTGGAGATGTATGTGCTCCTGCAGGTAACACCAATAAACTCAGTTACTCTCTGGACTGTGTGTGGTGGAATCGTATCTTCGGTCTGTGGCTGTCCTCTCTATCTGCCATGAACAGCCATTCTGTACAATAGAGGGATATAATTGTCACACATGGTTTTAGGCAGTGAAATTCTGAAGAGGCTACATCTTTTAGTCTTCTAGAGTACTTGAAAGTAGTGAGTTTCATTACAAAGTTTTCATATCTGTATGCAAGGGACTGTGTTCATACTTACCCTGCCCCCACCACAATCTCTTTTGTCCTCCCTCCTCCTATTAGTCTTCCCCCAAAAGTCTTTTTGTTTTTTCTTTTCATGTATTATTTTTAAATGTAGGTTCTTCATATGACACAAAACATACGACCCAGTCTTTGTGAGTTTGGCTTAAATTCCTTATTATCATAGCATCCAATCAAATCCATTTTTTCTCAAGCTAGCATAACTTTGTAGTCTCTGTGGCAAACGATATCCCATCAATCCATTCACCCACGGGGCACCGCAGGCTAACTTCGTCTTTCAATATTGTGTAGCTTTACAGAACACACGTTTGCTGTGGTTTCTAAGGTGGGGGTGGAAACACACCCGGGAGTCATACAGAAATAGCATCTTCTGGTCCTCCTTTCAAAGTTTAACTGTGATCTGAATACAGCTAGGTCTGGCACCACCGCTTGCCTGCGATTCCTTACTTCTAACTAACAGCTCCTGTAGCTAAACGTGACTACTGCTTTCAATCTATGGGTGAAATTGTTCCAGCATTCGGGTTTAGTCAATGCTAATGTAACACGTCGCAGGAGAGAGCACCGTTTCTCCTATACCTGGTGAATTCTAAAATACAGATCTTTCCACCGTGCACGTTTATGTCAGTGAAATAACCTCTTTAACTGTAGAAAGTTTTGCATTTTCCTTTCTCATTTTGATTAGCCTGAAAAGAAAGTTCAGATATTCCTCAGCCTCGCACTGAAGAGAGAGCTCCGGCACTCTCCTCGGTATCCATTATACAAAAATGGATAATCACGGACCAATTTTTCCCACATCACAGGTTTCTCTGATAATGCCCTTTCTGTGTTCTTCCCCCCCCCCAAATGAAACACTGCGTCTTTCTTATCATCTGCCATTCTTTCCTTCCTCTGCGTGGGGTTTGTCTTGTCTTTTCTCCTTTACTGGCTGAGCTTGTCTCCTCTTTTATTGTTGTCCCAAAGTTAATTTTTCTTATCCTTTGTCCAGAAATGAATAATTCTTCCCCGAAGCCCCCAAGAAAATAGGTTGGTGCGTGTATGTTCTCCGCAATGAACTTCTCTCAGTCCTTGCTTCTTGAAAATAAATTTCTCTTTTCTGCTTTTTTACTTTCAGGGAATATTTCTTCACTTCGCTTCTCCTGGTCCCAAAATGGGGGACTTTAAAGTGTCCCCACCCCCACGGTCCTCCTAAAGCTGAGCAGTAAGCCTGGTGTTTGAAGTCACAACTCCATCCCTTCTCCCTCTCCATCTCCTATGTATCTTATGATGTGGAGTCACACAAAGAGATAATGATCTAGACTGTCCCTTTGTTCATTGTGATTTTAAGTGCTGATAATTTTATTAGCATAGTATTTTTCAATGGAGAGTGTATCCTTTTTTGTGGTTCCCAGACTTGCAATTGTCAACTCACCTTGGCAATTGTAATTGTTTCTTTGGTCTATGGTTGTCACCTCTCTATGGGATGAACGGTCACCTGTCCCCAAGAAAAGCACATGCAGTAGTGGGCATAGTCAAGTGTACAGGTAGGGCTTGTAAAAGTTGCCAAAAGAGGAACTAAGCTTATTCTTAATGACATCCTGGAAAAGAAGTCCTTGTAAGTGTATTTTCACATTTCTTCTGCTTTCATGATAATAATGGGTTGTGAAAACCCTTCCTCTTGTCCTGCTTGCTCCTATAAAAAATATTTATGATTCGTCAAATAGTTGACAGTCTACATTGTTCCAGACACGGGGACTTAGTGTGTATAACTGTAAAGATCAGGGCTAATTCTTCTGAGATTAATAGGTTCGTTAGTGTCTTGGGTGCGCATTTTCTGATGCTGTCACAAGGTACTCTGGCAAAAGCACCTTAAGGGATGGTCTGGCTTGACTCACACTTGGAAGGATAGTATATCATTGCAGAGTAGCCTTAGCAGACGGAGCCTCAAGCATTTGGTCACATGGGACCCACAGCCACGAAGAAGAGAGCAGTCAGTGCTTTCACTCACTTGCTCCGCTTGCTCTGATTGATTTAGCCGAGGATCCCAGCCTAGGGAATAGTGCCACCCGCAGTGGGCCCTCCCACCTCCTACACAACAGCAGAAAAAAGGAAGTTCCTTGATGTAGAACACAAGCTGAGTTCCAGCACTAATCAGAGACTTTAGAAGACACGGGGGACCAGGCGCTAACAGGAAGTTCATAGTCTAACCTAAAAACCTCATCTTTGGCACTAATGAGGATTTTGGTCATAGTGTCCTTATTGTGAGGGGTTTTGTCTGTGCTGTAGGATACTGAACAGCACAGATGGCCACTTCTTATAAAGCCTAGTTGTATTCTTTACCCTAAAGGATAATACTTACAAAGCATCCAGACTTTGGCGGATGTATTCTTCAACCAAGATCATCTTAGCCCTGGCGGAAACCACTGGCCTGATAGTTAAGCGGGTGGCTTGACAGGATAGTAGAGACAAGGATGAGTAAAAAAGCTGGAGACAGAGACTCCATGATAGCATTGCCCCACAGTAGCTCCACCCTAGGTGTAGTTGTGTAGGCCTAGCGTCCCAGATCTCAGGAGCTGAAGCAGGAAGAGTTTAAAGCCCTGGCCAGCACAGGCCCTAAAATGAAGAAGAAAGAAAAGAAAATATTGAGTGAATTCTAACAAACATATTCCCAAAGAAGTAAATTATTTTGATTTAGGCTTTGGCTCCTTGGGTCTAATTCCTAAAAAAACAAGCTCAGCTGTTGTTTCCAAGCAAGATCAACCCAGAGCAATAGTTCCAGTGTTTGCATCCCACTTGGGGCATTGTCATTGGGCATCACCACATGTGTGCACATGTGTATGTAAATACTTCTTTAACTTGAAATACTGAAGCCAGTCATGCCAGGTAAAGATGGCAGTCTTGGAGTTTGGGGAAGCCCAAGGGTCAGCAGGTAAACACTCCTGGCCACCACACACATCTATTTACAAGTCAGGGATTTGTAAATAGAGACTGTCCCGTCATTGGCAGCCTATTCTTTTAATGCTACTGTTGGCTTCTGTTTCCATTATTTTCATACCAATTAAATAAACCCAGTTCAACTCCTAGGATGTCGAGAGCCCTATGTGAAGACACTTGGCAACACAAGATAGCAGCCGTGACTCCAGAAAGCAGCATTGCTCAGATACATAGGGCTGTGGGCCATTTTAAGTTCATACGCTTCCACTTTTCAGCATGTGATCATATGTAAGTCACCTAACATCTGGGAAGAATGGTTTTCCTCAGTATAAAATGCAAATACTGGGGCTCAGTGGTTAAGAGTATTGCCTGCTCTTCCAGAGGTCCTGAGTTCAATTCCCGGCAACCACATGGTGGCTTACAACCATCTGTAATGGGGTCTGGTGCCCTCTTCTGGCCTGCAGACATACACACAGACAGAATATTGTATACATAATAAATAAATAAAAATTTAAAAAATAAAATAAAATGCAAATACTGCTAGTGATATATTTATGAAGATTAGCATCTTCAAATTGATGGATCTCAATGGATTGGACACAAGTCCCTGGGCATGCCTGTGAGGGATTATCCAGGCTCATTCAAGTGACAGGGCCCTTCTGACCTGTGGGTGGCACCACTACAAGAGCTGGTGTCTGGACTGAATAAAAAAGAGAAAAGTTTAAGTGCTTCTGTTGTGGGGGATTAATATGAAAATAGGAAAACTAATTATAGCGTCTTAGATCTGATGTTATAGCATGGCTCCTAAATGTTCCTTGAAAATCTATGTTTCTAAAGACTTATTCTGGTTGCCATGGTTAAGCGGCATGAGAAGCTTTAAAAGTTGGTACCTAGCGGGAAGTCTTTAGTCACTGAAGATATATCTTGGGGGTCTGTGGGACCTGTCACTTTTCTGCCTTCCTCATTTCCCTTCCTTTCTGTGAGCAGCATCAATCAACCGTATGCCTCAGCCCTAAGGTTTGTCCATAGGCCTGAAGCCATGAGAACTAGTTCATTGTGGGCTTTGTATTAGGCTTTTTTATTTTTTCATTTCAGAAAAAAAAAACACCTGATAGAGTTTAAAGAGGGAAGATTTATTTTGTGATGTCAGAAGTTTCAGTTTATCATTGCTGTGCTTCAGGTGCTAGATCTGGACGGCTCACTGAGAAAATGTTTCTAGAGGTAGAAGGCGTGAGGCAGAGAAAAGAAGGATATTCATAGGAGTCAGGACAAGACATAACTTCTGAGGATATGTCACATGACCTACCATTTTTGTTGAGGCCCCATCTTTGAACTCCCTCCGCTTCCCACCATACTATGACTCCATCAAAGAATTAACCGGTTTATTAGATCAATTTGTCTGTGACATATCTCATGAGATCTAATTGTCATGCCTAAAAGGTGTGCCTTAGTAATCTTCTAGGCAGTTTTATCCAAGTGAGCTGTCAAAAGTCATCATTCTGATGTAACATGAGGGGTCCTGCTTCTTGGGGTTTCAGTCCTGCCCAGTACCCCACAGCCAGCAAGCCCCAAAGAAAATCACACAGAGAGTCTACATTAGATTATTAACTGATTGGCCCATTATCTCAGGCTTCTTACTAGCTATTATAACTTATATTAACCCATCTATGTTAGCCACATGGCTCGGTACCTTTTCTCAGCTGGGCAGCTTACATTGTTGCCTCCTTGGTGGTCTGCGCAGGAATGCTCGGGAAGCTTCCTGCTTCCTAGACTTTCTCCTTGCCCTGCCTCTACTTCCTGTCTGGTTGACCCACCTATACTTCCTACCTGGCCAATCAGCATTTATTTAAAACATGATTGACAGGATACAGAATTGTCCTGCACCATTCTGGGACTGAGGGATGGCTCAGGGGTAAAGCTGTTGGCTTCCAAACCTTACAACCTGAGTTCAAGTCCCGAAACCTGCATGCTGGAAGGAAGGAACCCAAAATTTACCTGACCACCACAAGTATACAAGGGCACATATGGACATACATCATGCATCCGTCCATGTCAAAACTGTCAGTAAAATTAAGCCTTTTTCTTTTATAGCTGATCCTCTCAGGAACTTGTGACAGTAACTGAACATGAACTAACGTGATTGCTAAGACCAAAGAGAGGACTAATGCATTGTACGGCACATGTGCCCTGTGCTTCTCTTGTGCCTGGTGAACAGTGTCAATGCAGACTATTTGCCTGACATCACCTAGCATCATGAGACTGAAGCAGAAGAGGCCAGCATGCAGTATACCTCAGCGTGGCGCTACACGCGACAGGAGGTGGGTGGAGGCAAGAGAGTGTTTTGAGGCCCAGCTGCTGTGTTTCTTAACAAGACAGGTTTCATTAAAAATGCATGCTATGAAGGGCGATGTCTTAGTATGGAGTGGTCCCAGGAACACTGAGAGCAGATTGACGAAACCGTGACACAGGATAGGGCTCAACATGTGTCCTTAGAACATCGGGGCCAGGATGACACAAGTGCCTTCCCCACTCAATAAGGTGAGTTAGCTGCGTGTTCACACAGCACATGACCCAGTTACTAGAGGGTTTTTACCAAATACTGAGGATTATCTACACATCACCATATCATTCATGGGAACAGCCTGAAGAGTTAAGAACCAACAGTTCAGATTAGTCGATCTGAATTTCAGATGAACACCATTTTTTTTCTAGATATTTTGTTAAATATTTGGGATTTATTTGTAAGAAACACGACATAGCTCCTTTTGTTTTTATGTAATTTGGCTTTTACTGGGCACCCTCTTTTTATCTAGGAACATTGAGTGGAGTCTGATTGCTGGAGAAACTTCTAGAACGTTCATGCAAATTTCCTGGGAGTTAAGAGTCAAACTAGGGCCTGGGAATGTAGCTCAAATGGTTGACTTCCTGCCTGACTTGCACAAAGTCAAACCCAGAGCTCCAGAGCCTGGGTATGGTTGCTTATGGCTATGACCCCAGCACTCTAGAGAACAGAGGCAGAATCCAAAGGTTCTCCTTAGCGATAAAATGAGTTCAAGGCTAGTCTTGGCTACATGAGACCCTGTCTCACAAAAACCAACATTGGTAGTAACTTTTTATCTGGGAACATTGAGTGGAGTCTGATTACTGGAGAAACTTCTAGAAATAAATAAAACTATGGAAACTGAAGTGTGAGGTCCTAGAGAATTTAAGGGATGCACTGCCTACTCACAGGGCAAGCCAGCACTTCTATCCATAGTTAGCCTGGACAGCTCCAAATCACTCAGGGAAGAATGTGTAATACAGTAAAGAACAGCTAGACTCAGGGCACCAGTCTTGGTTCCTTCACTGGATCCTGGGACTGATCCATCCTCTTGAATGGAAGATTCAGCATTGAGGTTATTGAAACCAGAGTCTGTCTTTCCTGACCTCAGGTGGGACATCTCAGTCAGTGGGAGTAGCTTAGAAGTCATCTATTGTACCACAGTTGACAGGTGCTGAAGACAGCAAGTGATGGGCTCAGCAGAGCTCCAGCAGCTACTACCAATGTTGAGTATTGTCTTTGCACCACAGGGTGAGGACTGTAACCTCACCAGTTAGAGTCCCGCTGTCAGTGTACTGCTGGCTCGAGAGCATCAGGCAATCAGGCAAGGTGTCCCAACCATTTGTATGTTAAAGCAGATGCAGCAGGTCCGGGCAGAGGGAGATCTGGCTTCTTAAGTGCTTGGTGTTAAAAGGAATGACAAGGTAGAGGAAGTCTGAGATGCAAGAGGGGACTTGCGATGCACACTAGCTATGCCCCACCCATGTTTTCTCCGAGATCCTGTGAGTGACGCATAGACGTGTGTAGCAATGAGGACCTGTCACACTGTGTCAAAAGAAATGTCACCGTACCTCAAAGCAAAGGAAAATGCACATGGGACATAATATATGTACCGAGACTGACATTAAATCAAAGCTATTACAGGAGGCTTGGCAGAAAGGGCTGATCCAGACGCTGTCAGTCTCTCTGGGTTCCCAGCCAGGCAAGTTACACGAGGAATTCATATCAGTTGTGTGGACAATTCCTCTGTTGATCTTCGAGCGACTGCCAAACTGTCTCCGGTACATGACAGCTGGGAGAAGTTTCCTTTCCAAATAAGAGCTTCAAATGCAGATGCTCACCTGATTGGCTGAAGAAGGAGAAAGGGTAAGAGATGAAGATGTGCAGAAAGGGGACGTGAAAGACAAAGCTTGGGGAGATCCGATGAAGGAAATGAAACAAACTTTAAGTGGCAATGTAAAGCCATCGCTGCAGGTTTCAGATAAGCCACTTGTCACAATTCATTTCTTACTGGACCCCTATGGGTTATGACAGGTTTACACTGGATACAAAGCCAAGCACCCAAACTGAATTTTCACCTTTATTTCTTGAAAGACAACATTGACTGGCTTAACGCAGATAAAGGTAGAGCCCCTCCATCATTGGATATTGAGTGTTTTTATTGCCGGTGTTACCCTCAAGTGCTTCCTTGTCAGTGTGCCCTTTAAAGCTAGCTCTGCGGAAGAGCCTGAGCAAGTGAAGCTCCTGGGCAGGTCTGGGGTCAGCCACCCGTGGCTAGATGCTTAGTCCTCTATAGAATGCCGTATAGGCACAGGATAAATCTGCATCCTGCCAGCCAAGTAAATACCACGTTTCAACTTTTTTGAAAGATATTAAATACATTTTTAGCAGATAACACTACCAAACTACGTTTTTGAACTAACACTTTTTCATTATTTATTGTTTTTTCCTTTCTAACAAAAGCCTGGGTCTGGAGAGGTGGCTTGGTGATTAAGAATGTGTATCCCTCTTGCAGAGGACTGGAGTTAAGTTTCTAAAACCCAAGTCAGGCAGCTCAAGAAGTCTGTAACTCTGGCTTCAGAGGATCCAACACCCTCTTCAGGACTCTATGGGCACCTGCACTCATGTGCACACACCCACATACAGACAGACACACAGACACTCATGTGCACATACCCATATACAGATAGACATACAGACACTCATGTGCACCCACATACAGATAGACACACAGACACTCATGTGCACCCACATACAGATAGACACACAGACACTCATGTGCACATACCCACATACAGATAGACACACAGACACTCGTGTGCACATACCCACATACAGATAGACACACAGACACTCGTGTGCACATACCCACATACAGACACACATACACTCATGTGCACATACGCACATACAGATAGACACGCAAACACTTATGTGCACCCACATACAGATAGACACACATACATTCGTGTGCACATACCCACATACAGATAGACACACAGACACATAACTGAAACCAAAGTGATTTAAAAAAAATAACTCTATTGCTTTTATGGTTCAGAAATATTTATCTAGCATCTGTCTGTCAGTATATCTATCTGAGTACCCTTAGGGACAGACAGAGGCAGAGGGACAAAGAGAGAGAAGTTAACATACCAACCACAGACATAGTGTGCTGGATTGTATTAGCTTAACATAGCTGTTTCATGTTTAATTTATGTATCAGTGACTTTATCCTCATCAGCACATCAGTTTAAAAGATTATTTCAACCAAATATTAAATAATGGGCAGGTTTTGTTAGACTTTAAATACTAATGTATTAGGAATGTCTATATAGCCACTGCCATATTTTCTTTAGTGAGACATTCCTGGCCATGAAATAGTTGGATCAGAAGGAGCTTGGGAATTAATTTCTAATGCTGTCCTGGTTTTAGGTCTGTTGCTGTGATAAAATGTCCTGACAAAAAGCAGCTTAGAAAAGGAAGGACTTTTTGGCCCCCATGCTATGCTGAATTCAGCAATGTGGGAAAGTCAAGACAAGAATCTCAAACCGCTGGTCACATCATGCACACTACTAGGAGCAAAGAGAGAATAATGCATGCATGGTTGCTTACATTCATCTACCTATGGAATGGTGCCACCCACAGTGGGCTGGCTCTTCCTGCATCAAGTCACTAAGGTGACCCACGCAGACAAGATCACAGTCTAACCCAGGGTAAAACAACCCCTCACTGATACTGCTCCTAGGTGATTCTAGGTTGTGTCACGTTGACAAATTTAACCATCACACACTCCTAATGGCAAATGGGCCAATGGAGAGAACTTCCAATTTTGAATATCCACCGATAGAACATGAAGCCGCATGTCTTGTTTGTTTCTGAAATTTCCTCCCTGTAACAAAGGAGCAAATGCTCAAAGAGAGCAGAAAATTGCGCTAGGCCATATATACACTTCAGTAGTTTCTAATTAATTTCCCATGGTCCCTCTGATGGCATTGCTGTTTGACATTGTCCGGGAGAGGATGGAGCAATGACGTGGTGATAAGGAAAAGTAGAAATTTCCGGCATGAATCCAAAGGCTCTTTTAGAGAAGAAAAGCATGTTGTTAGCGAGCATTCTGCAGGCCAGGTCACTGCATCAGATAGTTCTTTTCAACCACTTTCCCAAGGCCATGATCAAGGTGTCTGGAGGGTTGTTGTTTTGTCTTTGGTCTCCAGGGAATCATTAATTCAAGTTGTTGGGCCAATCGAACCTGAAGCATGTGTAGCGCTGAGGGCATCCTTCCTGTCCTCATTGACTTAGCCAGGATCTGTTCCAGGATCCCAGAGGCTGCCACATCACTTGGCTCATGGCTCACCATTTCTGTGATGTTTCAAAGCCACGTGACGTCTCGTCACCTGGGGCTCTCTTTCCCCTCACCTCCTCTGTGCTCTTCAACCCGGCATGACTGTCCTCTCGCTCTGCCTCATGAGGTTCATGTGATGACAAGGGACCCAAATGGATACTTGAGATTGTGTTATCTGAATCCATGGGTGGGAAGCTGATATTCATCTGAACTGTCCCTTGGGAGCATTGCCGTGTGTCTCCAGAGCACTTTTAAAAAGGATGTAAGCACTAAATATCACAGGCTATTTTGTAATTTCAAAAAAATATTAGATCAGGGCCAAGGAGATGGTTCAGTGGGTAAACACCTGTTACTATACAAGCCTGGTGACCTGAGTCCAAGTCCTGAAGCCACATAACAAGACAGGTGTGACGGCACACATCTGCAATCCTAGCGCTCTTTCAGCGAGATGGAAAATGGTGACCATCGAGCCACCAGGAAGCTTCCAGGCCAACTATAAATGATGTAAAATGGAGAAACTGTAGGGTAGAACCTGCCTCAGCAATGCAGAAAGAGAAAACAGACTCCCCAACGTGGTCCTCCAACCTCCACACAGTGCCAAGGAGTGGGCACATACTCTCTCACCCATCCGTCTCTCCCTTTCCCCACTCTCGCTGTGCTGCCCTGCTTCACACATGCTACTAATACTAAATCCAAACCTAGCTGACTCTGTGTTCAATGGAGATGAGGTACCCTGGGTCTCCTGAGCATTCTTTTCTGCAAATGGTTTAGAAAAACAAAATTAGGAAACCTATTTTTATTCTTGCCATTAAAAGCCAAGTAAGTATTGAGCTCCTATCATGCGTAAAACTCTGTTCTAGGGACTAAAGAAATTTGAGAAAAAATCTCTTATCGCATAAATGTTATGTTAATGTGCGGATAAAAACATGGGTACCAAGAACAATGCATAAATGAATATATTTGTATTACATAAGGCCGTGCATATTATAAGTCAGAAAAGCAATCTGAAGCTAGGAGCTATAGTTTTAAATAAAATGGGCAGCAGAGACCTCATTTGAACAGAAAACAGAGAGAGGAGAGACGAACACATCTTGGGGAAGGAAATGCAAGTTAAGTCCCCTTGTGTTTTAACAGGTAGCCACTCAGTATTCAGCCGTTGACAGCCATGGGGCTTCTAAATGGCAGTGAGGAATATTGTGGAGATCATAGAGCAATGCCTTCAGAAGAAGCTAGCGTCTCTTGTGAGATGAGGAAATAAGCCCTCGTTTATACTCATAGACATGCGTATTCAAACAGAGTCCACATTCTCTGAGAAGTGACAAGAAAAGTTTTCTACATTTCTGCTCTCTTCCCAAATTTACGCAATGATCTCTTTCCTCCTGTAGCTTCCAGGGGAACTTGTGTCCCAGGGTTGCAGGTTGTGACAGAAGTAGCAAGGGAGAAAACACTAATAGCTTCTCATTTCCCTTTGGTTGAGAGCAGAATCCCCCACTTCCTGACCCAGGAATGGGCAGCTTCCTGGGTAGCTGTAGTCATTTGGGTTTGGATCTGTTTCATTCTGGAGGAAGTGAAGTGGAATAGGAAGACCCACAGAAGAAGAAACAAGCTGAACTTAGTGGAATTTGCAACTTCCGTATTTGAGAAATATGTGGGCCTGGAGAGCCAATAAAGAGGCTCCTTCTGAAAGAGCCCCAAAAGACAATGTTGTGGAAAGAATACCCTGTTGTAATTAGGTGGAGAGGTGTGCGGGTTGTATTCCCCAGCCTCCGCTGGTCGCCTGTACCCGAAATAACCACATGACAAACTGGATTCATTTAAATACTGCCTTGCCCGTTATCTCTAGCCTTTTCCTGGCTAGCCCTCACCTCATAAACTA